>JAVSCE010008087.1:0-235860 GCA_032199065.1 Smutsia gigantea | reverse complement strand
TTTTGATTGGTGCATTCAGTCCATTTGCATTTAGGGTGATTATTGATAGGTATGTACTTATTGCCATTGCTGGCTTTAGATTCGTGGTTACCAAGGGTTCAAGGGTTGCTTCTTTACTATCTAACAATCTAACTAAACTTTCTTGTTAAGTTATTGTAAACACAGTCTGATGTTTCTTTATTTCTCTCCTTTCTTATTCCTCCTCCTCCATTCTTTCTATAATAGGTGTTTTATTCTTTGCCTTTAGTTAGTATTTGGGTGGTCTTCTTTCGTTGCTATGATTTTTTTCCTCTGGTGACATCTTTTTAGCCTTAGGTGTGCTTCCATCTAGAGCAGTCCATTTAAGCCATGAGCATGCTTTGGGTTTTTACACTTAAAAAGAGAAAAAAAAGAGAAAAGAAAGAAAAAAAGAAAAGAAAGAAAAGAAAAAACAAAACAAAACAAAACAAAAACAAAAAAAATGCCCACCGGACGTAGATTCTGTGGGAATGCTCTAGGTGGCGCTATTGCCCCACTATTCCACAGCTGTGACTGTGCTGCTCCGCAGGGCCCTTTATCGCTCTGGCAGGGGTGGGAACTAATAGGAGGCTGTTGATCTCAGTGAGAAGTGTTAAGTATGGCTACGCTTCCTCAGTCGCCAGCTAAGGCGTCTGAAACTCCCCAGTACTCCCAGCCTGCTGGGCTGAGTGTGCTGGGGCGATCCGGCTCCTCCGCTGGGCTCCTATCTCTTTAAGACCGCTGAGGAAGGCGCGCACTTTTTTTTTTCCTTCCTGGAGCCGGCTGCAAGCCCCCTGGCGCGTTCCCCGCTCAGATCCTGCCCCTCTGTCTCTCCAATCTCCGCTGCACTGCGCAATGTGGGTCAGCGCTCCCCGCGCAGATCACCGGGGCTGGCTACTTCGCGGGGTGTACTTCCACTCCCTCCCGGCTCTGAATCCTCTCCTCCCGCCGGTGCGCTGGGGAGGGGGAGGGCTCGGGTCCCGCCGGGTCGCGGCTCCGGATCTTACCCGCCTCTTGGGGTGCCGAGTCCTCTCGGGTGTAGCTGCACGCTGTGCGCTTTCCTGTGTATTCTCGTCTCTCTTTTAGGAATAGATGTATTTTCTGTGTTTTCGTAGATAAATATAGTGTTGGGAGGAGATTTCTGCCGCCCTGCTCACACCGCCATCTTCCCGGAAGTCCTCAAGGTGTATTTTAAAGCATGGATTTTTTCTATGACTCAGAGCATGTAATTCTGCATCCAGATCTTGCACAGGGAGTAGGGTTCCTTCCATTACCCTGCCTCTGTCTTTTCTGCCATTTTTGTGAACTTTCTATTCCTCGTTGTACAGAAGGTGCCCACTCAGTTCTCACTTCTTCAATATGAATTGCTCTGTGTGTAGTACATTTGGTGTGAAGGTGGTAAGAGGTGAGTGAGGTCAAGATCTTTCTATGCTATTGTCTTCCTAGAGGTCAAGTTAACTTATTTATAAAGAAGGAATATAAAGTTGATTTAGATGACATAACCCCTATAATTTATTCTCAGATTTGAAGAAATATCAGCTATAATTTCTTGTTGCTCTTTGTCTTCTGTCTCTGACTCTACACCTCTCTTTTTTCATTCCATTTCCCTGTATAATTCATTCATTCATTTACTCAGTAAACATTTTGAAGTATCTTGTGTGCCTAATCCACTCCTGGGACCACAGAATTTAATCAGAACCAGCTCCACACAACTTCTCAGTCACTGACCTATTTCTCTACTGTCTTTCCCAGCAAAACTGCTCCATGGAGATCTACCCACTGCTTGCACCCTGCAGCCGCAGTCTCTGGATCTCCAGAAACTTTCACATTGATTAATCCAGTGGTCCCACCTTCATCCTCAACTTACTCAACCTTTCAGCAGCATTTGACATGGCCAGCCACTCCCTCCATCTCTAAATTTACCCCTATCCTGACTTCCAGGAGACCCTGTTTCTTTTCTTTATTTAGTTACATCCCATAAACTCATGACTGCTTCAACCACCCACCATTTTCTGTCTCTGAAATCTGGCCTTCTATAGCCTTTTGCATGCATCCTAGACCCGTCTGACTCTATATGTGTCCCCACTGAGCTCAGCATCTTCCCCCTGGTACTCCATCTCAGATGTAGTCCCCACCACATTCCAATTCATTAGGGAACCTAGGCACTATTCTTTCTTACCCCTCCTCAGGTTGGTTCCTCCTGTCCCCAACCCTCTGTCCCAGCCCCTCCTTTCTGTCTGCAGCCAGGAAGTAGGCAGCCCCCTTCCTTCTCCCTTGAACCCTAGCCTAGACTCTTATCTAGATTCTCAGCCCCTAAACTTTTTCCCACTCCAGCTCCACTCCAGACAGCCTTGGAGAGAGTATTTCTACATCGTGGGCCAGCCAATCCTACCACTCTCCAGCTCACAGCCCTCCTTTGGTTCCCCAATAATATTACAGCCCTTCAGCCTAAATGTTCATGTCTGAAAAACCTGGCTCCAGCTCCCTCTTGGGTCTCTTCTGATCTGGTTTTTCAGGCTCCAGAAATGCCAAACTACTAATAGATCCTGAATCCCATCATGCCCTTTCCTCCCCACATGACTTTTCTCAATCTCAACCTTGTCAGGAATGCTCCTTCTTAATATTTTGTGTGAAGTATTATTACCTCATACTTTACAAATAAGTTTCAAAGTGCCGTATGCTCTGAGAAGCTCTCTACTACTTCAGGATTAGTTAGATACCTGTGTTTCCCCTAGGAAACCACATGTGTGATCCTCTGGGAGTACAGAGGGTCAGGGACCCTATCTATCACATTCCTGTGTCCCCAGCATATTCTTCAGGTAAATATCATTCAGTGACTGAGCAAATGTATGCCTCAAATGTGCTTCTTTATCTGCAGCACATTTGTCTGTTGTGGTTACTCTGACCCCAAATTTTGTGTTCAGATGTAAAGTCTGATGATATTCCACACCAATTAAGAGGGTGTGAATAGGTTTGTATAATAAGAAACATATATATTTGGTTTTATTCCCACGTTCCTGGTACAGAGATTCTAAAAACCCTTGGAATTTCCTGATAGGTAGGGATGATAAGGGGAGCATTTAGTAATTCATAAGAAGCCCCTAACAGCCCTACCTCAGAAATTGTTTTTAACGTCCATTCTTTTCTTTTCATAGAAACTCTCCTTAGTAAATGCTTGATGACTTGCACTAAACAGCATATTCTCTATTACCAAGTCGCAATACATGATTCAACTGGCTCTTAATAAGTAAAATAAGTAAAAGGCAACTGAACAAAAAATTACATTGCTCTAAGGAAAGTATGTCTCATCTTTACTTTGAATGAAGGGAGAATTTACAGATTCTATGCTTCAGAAATCTTTAGGTAGCTTTCTAAAGCTTCTCCTAGACCCACCTGTGAATGTCCTTGTAAAATACTTAGCAAGAGCCCAGATAAGTCAGCTTAGCAAGACTCCTTCATTGTCTATATCTAACCACCCTGAATATTCTAATCAGGTTTATCATCCTCCACCATCCACCAGGGCATATCTAATCAATCTGGTCTGTTTTAATCAAGAATCCTGTCAATTCTATTTAGTCAATATTCTTTTATACTTGATGTTACTCTTAGTAATTTTCCATCCATTGACCTCCACCTGGATCCTTGGCTACAGAGCCCCATGTGTCCATTCTGCATTCAGAACTGATGCTGGTTGTATACTTAAGTGTGTTTCCCCTATATCAATAGGGGAAATTTTTGTTTTTCTCTTTTAATTCATGCCTTTCTATGTCCTCTCTTTGACAGTTGTCAGAATAACAAACCCTGTCCAGCACTGTACTATTTTCGATGCCTATTCATGCAGAAGCATGAGGAGTTAAAGTGGTCATTCAGCAGTATTAACTTCCAATTCTGGATAATCAGTGGTTTGTCTCCTTATGGAAGGATTCTTTCTCCTGGGACTAAGACATTCAGGTCATCCCAGAAAATGTCACAGGAACAGGAAGCAAAAAAAAAGTGATATTTTATCAACAGGAGGTAATAGTGAGTGGTGCCACTTCCATTTCCATTCCTTGATTCCTGGCCCCATGTTTACAGGCTATTAGAAAAACAGCACCATATATTAGCCACTGATTCAGAGCATTAACGTCCTGGTCAACCTTGCCCTAGCCATGCAATATATTGCCACCTAGCTGGCTCCATAACTGTCTTCAAAAGGCCCTTCCACCATCCTATCAAGCTAACAGTTTCAGGATGGTAGGGAACATGATGAAACTAGTGAATTCCATGGGCTTGGGCCCATTGCCAAACTTCTTTTGCTGTGAATTGAGTTCCTTAATCCGAATTATGTGTGGAATGCCATGAGAATGTGTAAGACATTCTGTATGTCCACAAATGTCAGTTTTATAAAAACATTGCACTCAAAGAAGACAACTCCTTATCCAAAGTGAATTCCTATTCCACTATAGATAAAAGTCTATTTCATGATGGAAGTTGACAAATGTAATCCACCTCCTACTGGGTATTCACCTGAATAGTGCAGGAATTGTGCATATCATGGATTCATTCTTTCTATATGCACCTGCAGATTGGGCATTTGGAATTAGTACGTGGAAGCCAATGATGCTGAGTCCATGAGTAACTTCATTCTTACCACCACAGCCACATTGTCATGAGGCCATGAGGAAATGACAGAGTTGGCTGCAGAAAAAGTCTGGCTGATGTAAACAGACATGTCATCCTATCAACTTAATGATAAAAATCCTTCTCTAGTGAGATCATCCTTTGGTGAGCCTAAGGATGGGACACAAATTTCTTCATGTGTGGTTTTGTTTCATTTTGCTTTGTACCAGTAGGAAAGAACATAACTCGTTACTAAATTTAATTGTCACAAATTTTCTAATCATGTTCCTTTCAAATCCTTACCTTGAACCTGTACCATTGGCCACAAAGCAAGCATAAGTATATAACAAAAACCCAGTAATTCAAGTGAACAGGTAATGAACCGCCCCAGATTCTGCCCACTTGGTCAATTTTCCTTCACCACTGTCCTTAAGGGATGTCCTGGGTGACTTGGAAGATAGAATAATAGAAAGCACTCAGCTGAACAGCAGAAGGAAGAAAGAATTAATACAAATGAGGATAGGGTAAGAGAGCTCTATGACAACACCAAACTTCCTAACATATGCATCATAGGAGTCCAAGAAGGAGAATAGAGAGATACAGGAGTAGAAAAATTATTTGAAGACACAATAGGTGAAAATTTCCCTAACTTGAGAAAGGTAAGTCTGCCAGGTCCAGGAAGCACAGAGCTCCAAACAAGATGAACACTGAAAGTCTGCACCAAGAAACATTGTAATCAAAATATCAAAGACAAAAGACACACAACATTAAAAGCAGCAAGAGAAAAGCAAAGAAATTGCAAATTAAGGCAAACCCATAAAGGTAATGAGCTGGTTTTTCTACATAAAATCTACAGGGCAGAAGGAAATGGCATGATATATTCAAAATGCTGAACAAAAAAAGCCTCCCAACTGGAAGGAGGAGGAAAAGATCGTGGCATAAGTAGGGTGGCGGAAATCTCCTCCCAAAACCATATATATTTTGAAATTACAGCAAATACAACTATTCCTAAAAGAGTGACTAGAAGATACAGTACACCAACCAGGCTACATCTGCGAGAACCCAACATCTCATGGAAAAGGGTAAGATACAAAGCCGTGACTCAGCAGGACCCTAGCACTCCCCCCACCCTAGCTCACCAGCAGAAGGAAAAGAATCAGAGTGGGGAGGGAGTGGAAGCACAGGACTGCTAAATAACCAGCCCTAGTAATCTTCCCAAGAGCACAGACACATTGTATGGTGCTCTGGATATTAGAGGAGCAGAAAAGCAAAATCCAAGACTGAGACTGTGAACAGGTTCCCACAGCCGGCTGCCCTGGGACAAAAGAGAAGCAGGCACTTTAAAAGTCTTAAAGGGACAAGGGTTTAACAGATGGACAAAAAGGTCCTGGCACACTCAACCCAGCATGATGGGAACTTTAAGGAACTTCAGGTGCACTAACCCCTTGGTTGGCAATGCAGCTCCGAGGACCCTCACAGCGATAAGCAGCCTGCCATTTCTCCCTGCACACCCCCTCCCCCCCACTGCTGGTACTGCAAGCAAACTGGCTGACCTGCCATTGCTGCAGAACAGCCAGGGAGCAGCCATGCCTAAAGCAACCACACAGCTTAACACAAAGGCTTCTCCCTGCCCAGGGCTAACTGATGCAGATCCAGAGGCTTGCTCCCTGTGCGTGGTTGACCGGCACAGACAGAGGAGATGGGTTCAGAGTCCAGAAGGCACGAAGGGGCTCTGTTCTTGCAACAGAACACACGCGGCTCGACTGCAACCACCACCAGCACCCTAGGCCATCCCGAGGGCCACCCGGTCCATGGAAGCTCAGGGGATTAACCCAGAGGCTGCTCCCTGCATGCAGTGGACAGGCACAGACAGAGGAGACAGGTACAGAGTCCAAGAGGTATGAAGAGGCCTTGTCTTTACAACAGACACATGCACTGCAGGGCTGTGAGCCCTGTCAGCACCCCAGGGCATCCCGAGAGCTTCCCCACACGTGGCAGCTTAGGGGATTATCCTAGAGGCTGCTCCCTGCACACAGTTGACCGTCACAGACAGCCAAGACAGGCAAGGCAACTGACAAGCAGGAAGGGACTTTGTTCTCCCAGCTAACACATGCACTGCTGCCCTGTGACCCCCGCCAGCAACCGAGGGCATCCTGAGAGCTGCCCTGCACATGGCAGATTAGGGGATTAACCCAGAGGATACTCCCTGTGCACGGTTGACCAGCACAGACAGCCAAGACAGGCAAGGGAACTGTCAAGCAGGAAGGGACTTCGTCCTCCCAGCTAACACACGCGCCACTCACCAGCGATCACTCCCATCACCATGAAAGGGGAGAGGAACCTTGTTCAGTCCAAAATCCCCCAAACACCAGAGAGAGGGCTTAGTAAGACTGAAATTACCAAACTTACTGAAAAAGAATTCAAAACAAAAGACATAAGCATGCTGATGAACTACAGAGAAATATTCAAGAGCTAAGGGATGAATTCAGGAGGGACATAACAGAAATGAAACAAACAATGGAAGATTTAAGAGCAGACTGGATGAGGTGGAAGAGACTGTTAATTGAATAGAAATCAGAGAACAGGAATATAGACAAGCTGAAGCAGAGAGATAAAAGGATCTCTAAGAATGAAAAAATATTAAGAGAACTGTGTGACCAATCCAAACGGTAAAATATTCACATTATAGGGGTACCAGAAGAAGAAGAGAAAGAAAAAGGGATAGAAAGTTTCTATGAAGAACTAATTCCTGAAAACTTCCCCTATCTGGGGAAGGAAATAGTCTCTCAGACAATGGATTTTCACAGACCTCCCAATACAAGGGACCCAAGGAGGACAACACCAAGACATATAATAATTAAAATGGCAAAGATAAAAGACAAGGACAGAGTATTAAAAGCAGCGAGAGAGAAATAAGATCACCTACATAGTAAAACCCATCAGGCTATCATCAGACTTCTCAGCAGAAACCTTACAGGCCAGAAGGGAATGTCATGTTATATTCAATGCAATGAAACAGAAGGGCCTCAAACCAAGAATACTGTATCCAGCAAGATTATCATTTAAATTTGAAGGAGGGATTAAACAATTCTCAGATAAGCAAAAGTTGAGGGAATTTACCTCACAAAAACCACATCTACAGTGTATTTTAAAGGGACTGCTCTAGATGGAAGTACTCCTAAGGCTAAATAGATGTCACCAGAGAAAATGAAATCACAGCAAAGAAAGTAGACCAACCAAATACTAACTAAAGGCAAAATAAAATCAGCTATCCCAAAATCAGTGAAGGAAAACACAAAAGAGTACAGAATAAAACACCTAACATACAAACAGTGGAGGAGAAAGAAACAGAAGGCAGAGAAAAAAAAAGAATCAAAAGACTGTGTTTATAATAGCATAATAAGTGAGTTAAAGGTAGATGATTAGATAGTAAAGAAGCTACCCTTGAACCTTTGGTAACCAAGGATCCAAAGCCCACAATAGCAATAAGTACATACCTTTCGATAATCACCCTAAATGTAAATGGACTGAATGCACCAAACAAAAGACACAGAGTAATAGAATGGATAAAAAAGCAAGACCCATATATATGCTGCTTACAAGAGACTCACCTCAACCCCAAAGATATACACAGACTAAAAGTGAAGAGATGGAAAAAAATTTCCTGCAAAAAATAGGGAGAAAAAAGCAGGTGCTGCAGTACTTGTATCAGACAAAATAGACTTCAAAACAAAGAAAGTAACAAGAGATAAAGAAGGACATTACATAATGATAAAGGAGTCAGTCCAACAAGAGGATATAACCATTATAAATATCTATGCACCCAACACAGGAGCACCGACATATGTGAAACAAGTACTAACAGAATTAAAGGAGGAAATAGAATGCAATGCATTCATTTTAGGAGACTTCAACACATCACTCACTCCAAAGGACATATCAACCAGACAGAAGAAAAGTAAGGAAACAGAGGCACTGAACAACACACTAGAACAAATGGACCTAACAGACGTCTACAGAACTCTATACCCAAAAGCGGCAGCATACACATTCTTCTCAACTGCACATGGAACATTTTCCAGAATAGACCACATACTAGGCCACAAAAAGAGCCTCAGTAAATTCAAAAAGATTGAAATCCTACCAAACAACTTCTCAGATTACAAAGGTATAAAACTAGAAATAAATTGTACAAAGAAAACAAAAAGGCCCACAAACACATGGAGGCTTAATAACATGCTCCTAAATAATGAATGGATCAATGACCAAATTAAAACAGAGATCAAGCCATATATATGGCCAAATGAAAACAACAGCACAATGCCACAGCTTCCATGGGATGCAGCGAAGGCAGTTCTAAGAGGAAAGTATATAGCAATCCAGGCCTTTTTAAAGATAGAAGAACAATCCCTAATGAATAGTCTAAATTCACAATTATTGAAATTGGAAAATGAAGAACAAATGAGACCCAAAGTCAGCAGGAGGGACATAATAAAGATCAGAGAAGAAATTAAGAAGAATAAAACAATAGAAAAATCAATGAAACCAAGAGCCCTTTGGTTTTCCTTGTACAATCTATTTTTACTTTTATACCTTTCTGATCTGAGAAGCTGGTTAGTACAATTTCAGTCTTTTTAAATTTAATGAGGCTCTTTTTGAGGCTCAGTATGTGGTCTATTCTGGAAAATGTTCCATGTACACTTGAGAAGAATGTGTATCCTGCTGCTTTTGGGTGTAAAGTTCTGTAGAAGTCTGTTAGGTTCATCTGTTCTAGTGTGTTCACTGCCGCTGTGTCCTTACAAAAGATATAATATAAACAAAATAGAAAAACCCCTAGCAGACTTATTAAGAGAAAAAGAGAATCTACACACATAAACAGAATCAGAAATGAGAAAGGAAAAATCACGACAGACCCCACAGAAATACAAAGAATTATTAGAGAATATTATGAAAATTAATATGCTAACAAACTGGATAACCTAGAAGAAATGGACAACGTTCTAGAAAAATACAACTTACCAAACTGACCAAGAAAGAAACAAAAAATCTGAACAGAACAATTACCAACCACAAAATTGAATCGGTAATCAAAAAACTACCGAAGAACCAAACCCGCGGGCCAGATGGATTCACTGCTGAATTTGATCAGACATTTAGAGAAGATATAATACCCATTCTCCTTAAAGTTTTCCAAAAAAAGAAGAGGAGGGAATACTTCCAACACATTATATGAAGCCAGCATCACTCTAATATCAAAACCAGGCAAAGACTCCACAAAAAAAGAAAATTACAGACCAATATCCCTGATGAACATAGATGCAAAACTACTCAACAAAACATTAGCAAACCAAATTCAAAAATATATCAAGAGGATCATACACCATGATCAAGTGGGATTCATTTCAGGGATGCAAGGATGGTACAACATTTGGAAATCCATCAACATCATCAACCACATCAACAAAAAGAAGTTCAAAAACCTCATGATCACCTCCATTAATGCTGAAAGAGCATTTAACAATATTCAACATCCTTTCATTATAATAACTCACAACAAAATGGGTATAGAAATGACAAACCCACAGACAGCATCATACTTAACAGCAAGAAGCTGAAAGCTTTTCCACTAAGATAGGGAACAAAACAAGGATGCCCACTCTCCCCCTTTTATTCAACATACTACTGGAGGTCCTAGCCACAGAAATCAGAAAAAACAAAGAAATAAAAGGCATACAGATTGGTAAGGAAGAAGTCAAACTGTCAATATTTGCAGATGACATATTGTACATAAAAAACCCTAAAGACTCCACTCCAAAACTAATACACCTAATAAGTAAATTCAGCAAAGTTGCAGGATACAAAATTAATACACAGAAATCTGTTGAATTCCTATACACTAATTATGAACAAGTAGAAAGAGAAATCAGGAAAACAGTTCCATTCACAATCGCATCAAAAAGAATAGAATACTGGCACAAGAACAGATGCATAGACCAGTGGAACAGAATAGAGAGCCCAGATATAAACCAAAGCATATATGGTCAATTAATATATGATCAAGGAGCCATGGATAATCAATGGGGAATGACAGCCTCTTCAACAGCTGGTGTTGGCAAAACTGGACAGCTACATGTAAGAGAATGAAACTGGACTACTGTCTAACCCCATACACAAAAGTAAACTCAAAATGGATCAAAGACCTTAATGTAAATCATGAAACCATTAAACTCTAGAAAAAATATAGGCAAAAATCTCTTGGACATAAACAACTTCTTCATGAACATATCTTCCCGGGCCAGAGAAACAAAAGCAAAAATGAACAAGTGCGACTATATCAAACTAAAAAGCTTCTGTACAGCAAAGGATAGCATCAATAGAATAAAAAGACATCCTACAGTATTGGAGAATATATCCATAAATGACATATCCGATAAGGGGTTGACATCCAAATTATATAAAGAGCTCACACACCTCAACAAACAAAAAGCAAATAAGCCAATTAAAAAATGAGCAGAGGAGCTGAGCAGACACTTCTCCAAAGAATAAATTCAGATGGCCAACAGGCACATGAAAAGGCACTCCACATCACTAGTCATCAGAGAAATGCAAATTAAAACCACAATGAGATATCACCTCACACCAATTAGGATGGCTGCCATCCAAAAGAAAAACAACAACAAATGTTGGCAAGGATGTAGAGAAAGGGGAACCCTTCTACTCTGCTCGTGGGAATGTAAATTAGTTCAACCATTGTGGAAAGCAGTATGGAGGTTCCTCAAAAAACTAAAAATAGAAATACCATTTGCCCCAGGAATTCCACTCCTAGGAATTTACCCTAAGAATGCAGCAGCCCAGTTTGAAAAAGACATATGCACCCCTATGTTTATTGCAGCACTATTTACAATAACCAAGAAATGGAAGCAACCTAAGTGTCCATCAGTAGATGAATGGATAAAGAAGATGTGGTATATATACCCAATGGAATATTCAGCCATAAGAAGAAAACAAATCCTACCATTTGCAACAACATGGATGGAGCTAGCAGGTATTATGCTCAGTGAAATAAGCCAGGCAGAGAAAGACAAGTATCAAATGATTTCACTCATGTGTGGAGTATAAGAACAAAGAAAAAACTGAAGGAACAAAACAGCAGCAGACTCACAGAACCCATGAATGGACTAACATTTACCAACGGGAAAGGGACTGGGAAGGATGGGTGGGAAGGAAGGGATAAGGGGGAAAATGGCTATTACAATTAGCACACATAATGTAGCAGTGGTAGGGGTGGGGTGGGGGATAAGGGGAAGGCAGTATAACGCAGAGAAGACAAGTGGTGATTCTATAACATCTTACTACGCTGACGGACAGTGACTGCAATGGGGTATGTGGTGGGGACTTGATAATAGGGGGAGTCTAGTAATCATAATGCTCATGTAATTGTATATTAATAATAGCAAAAAAAAAGCCTCAGTAAATTCAGAAGGATTGAAATTGTGCCACCAGTTACTCAGACCACAAAGCATGAAATGAAGTAAATTGTGCAAAGAAAATAAAAAAGCCCACAAACTTATGGAGGCTTAACAACATGCTCCTAAATAATCAATGGGTCAATTACCAAATAAAAACAGAGATCAAGGAATATATGGAGACAAATTAAAGCAACTACTCAACTCCCCAAAACCTGTGACATGCAGTTAAGGCAGTTCTAAGAGAAAAGTATATTGCAATACTAGCTTACCTCAGGAAAGAAGAACAATCCGAAATGAACAGTCTAAACTCACAATTAATGAAACTGCAAGAAGAACAAAAGAGGCCCAAAGTCAGTAGAAGGAGGGACACAATAAAGATCAGAGCTGAAATAAATAAAATGGAGAAGAATAAAACAATAGAAAGAATCAGTAAAACCAGGAGCAGGTTCCTTGAGAACATTAACAAAATAGATAAACCACTAGCCAGACTTATTAGGAAAAAAACAGAATTAGAAATGAGAAAGGAAAAATCACTATGGTCAACACATTGTGTGAGAATACTATGAAAAATTATATGCCAAGAAATTGGATAACCTTGAAGAAATGGACAACTTTCTAGAAAAATAGAACCTTCCAAGACTGATCCAGGATGAAACAGAAAATCTGAACAGACCAATTACCAGCAATGAAATTGAACTGGTAATCAAAACTGCCCAGGAACAAACACCCTGGATCAGATGGCTTCACCACTGAATTCTATTAAAAGTTTAGAGAAGACCTAACACCCATCCTCCTTAAAGTTTTCCAAAATGTCGGAGAGGAGGGAATACTTCCAATCTTATTTGAGACCAGCATCACTCTACTACCTGAACCAGGCAAAGACCCACAAAAAAAGAAAATTACAGAACATCTCTGATGAACATAAATGCAAAATACTCAACAAAATATTAGCAAACTGAATTCAAAAATACATTTAACAAAATCATCCATCCTGACCAAGTGGGATTTATTCCAAGGATGCAAGGATAGTAAAATTCAAGAATCCATCAACATCATAAACCACATCAACAAAAAGGGCAAAAATCACATGACAATCTCAATAGATGCTGAAAAAGTATTTGACAAAATTTAACATCCATTCATGATAAAAACTCAACAAAATGGGTATAGAGGGCAAGTACCTGGACATAATAAAGGCCATATACAACAGACCCACAGCCAACATCATACTTGACAGCAAAAAGCTGAAAGCTTTTCCTCTAAGATAGGGAACAAGACAAGGATACCCACTCTCACAACTTTTATTCAACACAGTACTGGAGGTCCTAGCCATGTCAATGAAACAACACAAGGAAATAAAAGGCATCTGGATTGGAAAGGAAGAAGTTAAACTGTCACTGTTTGCTGATGACATGATATTGTACATAAAAAACCCTAAAGAATCCTCCCCTAAATTACTATATCTAATAACTGAATTCAGCAAAGTTGCAGGATACAAAATTAATACACAGAAATCTTGCATTCCTATATACTAACAATGAACTAGCAGAAGGAGAAATCAGGAAAATAGCTCCATTTACAATTGTACCAAAAAGAATAAAATACCTTGGAATAAGCCTAAACAAGGTGATGAAAGACCTATATCCTGAAATCTACAAGATACTCATAAGAGAAATTAAAGAAGACACCAATAAATGGAAATACATTCCATGCTCATGGGTAGGAATAATTACTATGGTCAAAATGTCCATCTTGATTAAAGCAATCTACAGATTCTGTGCAGTACCTATAAAAAATACCAACAGCACTCTTCAACAAGGTAGAACAAATAGTTCTAAAATTCAGATGGAATCACAAAAGACACCGAATAGCCAAGGCAATCCTGAGAAGGAAGAATAAAGCTGGGAAGATTACACTACCCAACTTCATGCTCTACTTCAAAGCCACAGTAATCAAAACAATTTGGCACTGGCACAAGAATAGACCCAAAGATCAATGGAACAGAATAGAGAGCCCAGATATAAACCCAAGCATATATGGACAATTAATAGATGATAATGGAGCCATGGACATGCAATGGGGATATGACAGTCTCTTTAACAACTGGTGTTAGCAAAAGTGGACTACTACGTGTAAGAGACTGAAACTGGATTACTGTCTAACTCCATACACAAAAGAAACTGAAAATGCATCAAAGGCATGAATGTAAGTCATGAAACCATAAAACTCTTAGAAGAAAACAGGCAAAAATCTCTTGAAAATAAACATGAGCAAACTTTTCCCTGAACACATATTCTTGAGCAAGGGAAAAAAATCTAAAATGAACACATGGGACTACATCAAACTAAAAGGCTTCTGTACAACAATGGACACCATCGGTGCAACCAAAAGGCATCCTACAGTATGGGAGAATATATTCATAAATGAGATATCCGACAAGGGATTAACATCCAAAATATATAAAGAACTCACACACCTCAACACCCAAAGAGCAAATAACCCAATTAAAAAGCAGAGGATCTGAACAGACACTTCTCCAAAGAGGAAATTCAGATGGCCCAACAGACACATGAAAAGATGCTCCACATCGCTAATTATTAGGGAAATGCAAATTAAAACCACAATGAGATATCATCTCATACCAGTTAGGATAGCCAACATCCAAAAGACAGGGAACAACAAATGCTGGCGAAGATGTGGAGAAAGGGAAACCCTCCTACACTGTTGGTGAGAATGTAAATTGGTTCAACCATTGTGGAAAGCAATATAGAGGTTCCTCAAAAAACTAAAAAGAGAAATACCATTTGGCCCAGGAATTCTACTCCTAGGAATTTACCTGAAGAAAAAAAGATCCCTGATTCAAAAAGACATGTGCACCCCTATGTTTATCACAGCACTATTACAATAGCTGATGTATGGAGGCAACCTAAGTGTCCATCAGTAGATGAATGGATAAAGAAAATGTGGTACATATACACAATGGAATATTATTCAGCCATAAGAAGAAAACAAATCCTCTTATTTTCAACAACATGGATGGATCTAGAGGGTATTATGCTCAGTGTAATAAGTCAGTTGGAGAAAGACAAGTACCAAATGATTTCATTTATTTGTGGAATATAAAGACAAAGCAAAACTGAAGGAACAAAACAGCAGCAGACTCACAGAACACATGAATGGACCAGCAGTTACCAAAGGGAAAGGGACTGGGGAGGATGGATGGGGATGGAGGGAGAAGGGGATTAAGGGTAATTATGATAGCACACATAAGGTGTGTCACTGGGAAGGCAGTATAGTATGGGGAAGACAAGTAGTGACTCTATAGCATCTTATTATGCTGATGAACAGTGACTGCAATCGGGTGTGTGGGGGTGACTTGATAACATGGGTGAATGTTGTAACCACAATATTGCTAATGTGGAAACTTCATAAGATTTTATATCAATGATACCTTATTAAAAAAAACACAATGAGATATCACCTCACACCAGTTAGAGTGCCTAATATTGACAAGAGAAGACATAGCAAATATTGGCAAAGATGTGAAGAAAGGAGAATGCTTGTACACTGCCTGGTTGGAACCTAAATTGATGCAGCCAGTATTGAAAGCAGAATGATCGTTTCTAAAACATTAAAAATAGAAAAACAATATAACCTAGAAATTTCACCTCTGGGAATTTACCCAAACAAAACAAAACGACTAATCCAGAAAGTTGTATGCATTCTTATATTTATCACAGCATTATTTTCAATAGCCAAAATATGGAAGCAACCTAAATGTCAATCTGTACATGAACGGATGAAAAGATATATATATATATACACACACACACACACACACACACACAATATATTAGCCATATAAAGAATGAAATCTTGCTTTTGTTGTAACAAGTGTGGACCTAGAATGTAGTAAGTTGAGTGATCTATCAAAGACAAATACCATATGATTTCACTTCTATGTAGAATTTGAAAAAAAACAAATGAACAAACTAACAAAACTGAAATAGATTCATAAACACAGAGAACAGACTTCTGATTATCAAATGTGAAATGTTTTGGGGGAGATGGGTGAAATATTTGAAAGAGGAAAAATTAGTTGGAATACTTGATATATGAATATAGGTGATGATTACATGACTGTATACACATGTCAAAATTCACATACACTCATATATTCATATACACAAAGTTCAAAACACACTATCACTTGTGCATTTTATTATATGTACTACAACATAAAACATTTTTAAAGAATAAATATATTAAAATGAGTTGCTTGGTGTATGTTAAGTATGGTAGTAAG
Source organism: Smutsia gigantea (assembly GCA_032199065.1). Lineage (NCBI taxonomy): Eukaryota > Metazoa > Chordata > Mammalia > Pholidota > Manidae > Smutsia > Smutsia gigantea. Next base: position 219,489 of record JAVSCE010008087.1, on the reverse strand, counting down.
TTAAAAAAGAAATAAGGGAGAACCACATGTTTAATATTTTAGTTTCTTTGCTTTGGTGATTTTCTAATTTGCACAATTGTTGACAAGAACAGTAACTTAGGATGATGGTAAGATGTGACATTGTCATGATCAATTTTTTAAAGTTATATGAAGTCCTTAGAAAATTTAATAGCCTCATTATACACTAACTGTGATAAAATCACATATGCCCCTGAAATAAATTATATTCCTTATCAAAGGAACTCTTGTCAGACTTTACCCATGGCCATCTTAAGTCACTTGTCATTCACAGCCAGTTTGCTTTGTTTGTCTTCTTTGGCAAAATGTGTTTTCAGATACTCTGCCCATTTTTTCAATAGGATTATATGTTTTTTGTTGTTGAATTATATGAGTTATTCATATATTTGGATATTAACAAAATATCAGATTGTCAGATAATTTGCAAACATGTTCTCCTGTTCTCTATGTTGCCTTTTCCTTTTGTTGATGGAATTCTTTGCTGTGTAAAAGCATTTTAATTTGATGATCAATCAAAATTGTTTATTTTTGCTTTTTCCCCTTGCATGGTAGACATGTTCAGAAAAAGTTATTAATGCTGATGTTTCAGAGTTTACTGCCTATGTTTTCCCTTAGGAGTTTATGGTTTCAGGTTTTATATTTAGGTCTTTAATCCAATTCAAAATTACTTTTCTTTGTGATGTTAGTCATGCAGTTTCATTCTTTTTGCATTTAGCAGTCCAGTTTTCCCAATATTATTTTTTGAAAAGACCGTATTTTCCCCAGTGCATATCCTTGCCTACTTTGTTATATGTTAATTGGCTATATAAGCATGAGTTTAATTCTGGGCTCTTGATTCTTTTCCATTGATCTATGTGTACATATCTCTGCCAGTATCATACTGTTTTGGCTACTGTATCTCTGAAGCATTCTTTAAAATCATGGAGTGTGATATCTCAAGCTTAGATTTTCTTTCTCAATATTGGTTTGGTTATTTGGAGTTTTCATAGTTCCATACAAATGTTAAAGTTCTTTGCTCTATGTCAGTGAAAAATGACATTAGTATTTTGATTGGGATTGCATTGATACTGTAAATTTCCTTGGGTCATATGACCGTATCAACAATATTAATTCTTTCTATTAGCATGAAATATCTTTGCATTTGTTTTTGTCATATTAAATTTATTTCATCAATATCTTATAGTTTTCAGAGTACAGCTTCTTCACCTCCACTAGGTTTCTTCATATTTTCCTTGTTTGGAGACAATTGTATATGTGATTGTTTTCTTAATTTCTCTTCCCCTAGTTCATTATTTGTATATAGAAATGTAACTGGTTGCTGTATATTGATTCTTTATCCTACAACTTTACTGAGTTGATTTATTAGTTCTATTAATTTTTGATGGTTCTAGGAGTATCTATATATAGCACTATGTCATCAACAATTAGTGACAATTTTACTTCTTCCTTACCAATATGGATGCCTCTAATTTCTTCTTGTCTGATTGGTGTGGCTGGGAATTCCAGTACTTGAATAAGAATGGAATAATCCTGTTATTTCTTCAAATAGCTTTATGCCCCTTTCAACCACTCTTCTCCTTTTGGGACTCCTATTATATGCATGTTGTTTCATTGAAGTCGTTGCAAAGATCTCTTAGCATAGTCTACTTTTAATATTTTCTTCTTTCTATCTGTTCCTAAGCTTTCCTCTTCCAGATCACTCATCCACTCTCCCACATCCTCTAACTTGCAACTGATTCCCTCTGGTGTGTTTTTCACTTCAGTTCTTATATTCTTCAGCTCTAACTGGTTCTTTTTAAATTTTTCTCTGTCTTTGTTGAAGTTCTTGTGTTCATCTATTCTTCTCTCCAGTCTTGGGAGCACACTTATGACAATTACTTTGAATTATTTGAATGTAGATTGCTTATCTCCATTTCATTTAGCAATTTTTTGGCACTTTGTCTGGATGATATTCTTCTCCCTTCTTTTATTGTCTGGTTCTTTGTGTGTGTTTCTTTGTATTAAGAAGTTTAGAAACATCTACTGGTTTGGAAAGCAGTGGCCTTATGGAGTAGATGTCCTGTAGTGCCCAGAAGTTGAAAAACACCTGCTCACTAGAAACAGGTGCTCCATGATTTTTCCGTGTGTGTGCTGCTTGCACCATTTTGTGTGACTCAGCCACTACTGCTCTGGGCAGGCTAGTTGGTGAGGCAGGTCCTCAGCCTGGCTTCAAGCAATGGCCAATGTGGCTTCTGTGTTTTTGCTACCTTGCAAGGCTCACTCCAGTTTGAGCTGGCTGAAAGACTAGTCATGGCCTTTCCTTGTACACTGATGGGCAAGGCCAACCCTCAGACTAACTGCTACCTGTGTCCAATGGGGCTACTTTGCTTGCACTAGTTTGCAAAGCTCTAGTTGTGGTTTTCTAAAGAATTGTCACAGTCCTTACTGGTGTGCTGGTAGGTAGGACCAGGAATATGCCTGGCTGTTAACAATGGCCCCTAGGGCTACTGTGGTTACATTACCTTGCAAGACTCATTCCAGGTGTCACTGAATGATTCCTCACAGTCCTTTCTAGTGCTCTGTGGGCCAGGACAACCCTTTGGCTTGCTCCTAGCAATGGCCCATATGACAGCTGCTAGCATGGTGGTGATGGGTCTAGTTCCTCCCCTCTCTGGTGTTGTAGTAGCTTTGGTGGGGTGCCTGATGGGCTAAACATGTTTAGTGGAGCACACTGAGAAGTGCTGGCACAGAAAATGGAGTGTCAGAACCAGCTCCTACAAGCTTCTGGCCACTAGACTGAGGGAGGACTCAAAAAATGGCATCTGCCAGCACCTCTTTCCTTGGAGAAAGCTCTCACAAGTCTCCACCTCTCCAGTACACTTCCCAGAGTTAATCAATTAAATACCTTTTGAACTCTTGCTTCTGTGCTAGGTCTCAGATTGATCAACAAAACGTACTGGACTAAAGACAGGATACTCAGCCTGCCCTCCAGCACTCCCAGGCATTAAGGTCAATTGATTTTCAAAGCCAGGCATTATGGGGGCTTTTCTTCCCAGTATAGATCCCCAGGGCCATGTATACCTGGTTTCAGGGATATTACACTCCCACATTCCTCCCTCCCTCTCATTTATGGGTTGTGATGGAGGAAGGGGTTGGGTCCAAAATGATTGGTAAACTGCCCTTATTCTAATTGATTTCAGCTCTGCCCCTTTACCTTTCTCATTGTGGCCATCTCATTTTTGTTAACTGTGGAGGTCTGTTCTGCCAGTCATCAGATCATTTTCAGAGTTAATTTTATTAGATGTAGTTGCCAACTCAAAGTGTACATGGGAGGAGGTTATCAAAATAACTTATTATTCAGCCAACTTCCCACATTCCCCACAGGTTTATCTATGTATGATACATGATTGATTCAATTCATTTTTTCGAGGTGCTGTCCTGCTTCCCCACACCAATTATTGAGGAGACTGTCTTCCCCATTGTATATTATTGCCTTTGTTATATATATGTGTGTGTGTGTGTGTGTGTGTGTGTGTGTATTTCTGTGTTCTCTACTCTGTTCCATTGGTCTGTGTCTATTTTGAGCCAGTTCTATACCTGTTTATTACTATAGCTTTGTAGTGTAACTGAAATCAGAGAGCATGATACCCCTCAATGCTGTTATTCTATCTCAAGATTGCTTCAGTTATGTGGGGATTTTGTGGTTCCATACAAATTTTAAGGTTCCTTGTCTAGATCTATGAAAAATTCCATTGGTATTTTGATATGAATTGAGTTTAATTTGCAGATTATTTTGGGTAGTATGGCTATTTTAAGAATATTAATTCTTCCAACATATGAGCATGGAATATCTATCCATTTATTTGTATGGTCTTCAATTTCTTTCATCAGTGTCACAGTTTTCAGAGTCTATGTCTTTCTCCTTAGATTTATTCTAAAGTATTTTATTCTATTTGATGCAATCATAAATGAGATTGTTTCCTTATTCCTCCTTCTGGTAGTTCATTTTTGTATATAGATATGCAATGGATTTCTGTCTATATTTTTGTATTATTCAACATTACTCAAATCATTTATTAATTATGGTGTTTGGGTGGATACATAAGGGTTTTCTATGTATACTATCATGTCATCTGCAAATAGTGAAAATTGTACTTCTTCCTTTCCAGTTTGGAAGCCTTTCATTATTTTTCTTTTCTGATTGTTGTGCATAAGGACTTCCATTACTATGTTGATTAAAAGCAATGAATGGGCATCCTTCTCTTGCTCTTATCTTAGTGGAAAAACTTCAGCTTTTCACCACTGAATATGATGTTAACTGGGTTTGTCATATATGGTCTTTGTTATATTGGGGTATATTCCTTCAATGCCCACTTTGTCAAGAGTTTTTACCATGAATGAATGCTGAATTTTGTCAAATGTTTTTTTAGCATCTATTTAGATGATTTTAAACGTTCATATGGTTTTTAACCTTACATTTGTTAAGGTGATATATTACATTGATTTGTGAATACTGCACCATCCTTAAATACCTGGAATAAATCTCACTTTGTCATGTTGTATGATACTTGTATTTTTTAATTTGGTTAGCTAATATTTTGTTGAGGATTTTAGCATTTATCTTCTTCAAATAAATTGGTCTTTAATTTAATTTTGTTTTTGTAATCTCTTTGATTTTGGTATTGGGGTGATCCTGGCCTTGTAGAATGAACTTGGTAGGTTTCCTTCTTCTTCAGTTTTTTGAATAGTTTGAGAAGGATGGGTATTAACTTTTCTTTAAATGTTTAATAGGATTCTACAGTGACCCATCTGACCCTGCAGTTTGCTTTTGGGATTTTTTTAAATTGCTGATTCAATTTCAGTATGTTGAAATTCTCTAATTATCCCTGATTCAGTCTTGGAAGAGTGTGTGTGTCTAGGAATTTATCCATTTATTTTAGGTAGTCCAATTTTGGGTATATTAATTTTCATAGTAATCTCACAATCACTTTGATTTCTGTGGTGTCAGTTGTAACATATTCTTTTACATTTCTGAAATGAAACTTTTATTTATTTGAGTCCTTTTTAATCTTGATGAGACCAGCTAACCGTTAATAATTTTTTGTCTATTCAGAGAACCAGCTCTTAGTTTCATTGTTCCTTTATATTTTTTATTCTCTATTTCACTTATTTCTACTTTGATATTTATCATTTTCCTCTTTCTACTAAATTTGGGCTTTGTTTGCTCTTTTTCTAGTTCTTTTAGATTTATGTTAAGTTATTTGAGATTTATCTGTTCTGCTGAGGCAGGCTTTTTTTTTGCTATATACTTCCATCTCAGATGTCCTTTTGCTGAGTCCCAAATATTTTGAACCATTGTGTTTCTATTTTCATTAAACTCCAGACATTTTATGGTTGCACCTTTGATTTTTTCATTGACCTACTCATGGTTTAGCAGCATGCTGTTTAGCCTCCACATATGTGTTTTTTCCAGATTTTTTCTTATAATTAATATCCAGTTTCATAACATTTTGTTTGGAAAAGAAAGTTGCCTGATATAATTTAACCTTTTTATATGTATTGAGACTTGTGTGGCTTAACATGTGATCGGTCCTGATCAGTGTTTTGTGTGCATTTGCAAAGAATGTGTCTTCTGTTGAATTTCTATGCAATGTTCTGTATATAACTGTTAAGTCCATTTGGTGTAATGTATCATTTCCAGCTACTGTTTTCTTTATGATTTTCTGTCTGGATGTTCCATCCATTGGTATGTGTGGTGTTAAAGTCCCCTACTATTATTATATTACTGTTCCTATCTCCTTTTATGTCTGTTAATATTGCTTTATACATTCTGGTGCTCCTCTATTGGGTGCATAGATATTTACAATTATATCTTCTTGCTGAATGGAGTCTTTATTCATTATCTAGTGTCCTTCTCTTGTTTCAGTTTTTAAGTCTGTTTTTTCTCATATAAATACTGCTAGTCATTTTTTTAAATTTCCATATGCTTGGAGTAAATTTTTCCACCTCTTTAGTTTCAATCTGTTTGTGCCTTTATGTATGGAGTCTCTTGTAGGAAACATGTAGATAAATCTTGTTTTATTATCCTTTCAATCACCCTGTATATTTTGATTGGAGCATTTAGTCCAGTTATTTTAGAGTGATTATTGGTAAGTATGTGCTTATTTCCACTTTGTTAAAAAATGATTTCTGATCGTTTCTGTTATTCTTCACTTAGCCTTTCTTCTCCTACTCTCTTCTCTGGCATATGATGATTTTCTTTAGTGTTATGGCTGAGTTCCTTTTCTTTTCTTTATCTTTTGTGTATTTATTGTAGGTTTTTGGTTTGTAGTTACCATGGGGTTCAGATATGACATACTACTGGTATAGGATTCTATGTTGAGTTGATGGGCACTTAAGTTCAAGTACATAGAACAGTATGACATTCCTTTCTTACTCTCCCTTCTCCACATTTTATGTATATGACGTCTTCCCTTAAAATATTTTAATTTAATTTTTACATAGAATTGGTTTACTACTACTGTATTTTAAACTTTTTAAAAGCGATTGATCCACACCCTTTGCTACATGTTTTTCTTTTGCCAGTGAAAAAATTCCCTGTAATGCTTTTATTGCTTCTAGTTAAGGTATTTTCTTTTCCTCTTAAAGTATCTTTAATATATAAGGTCCATTTTATTGTGGTGAACTCCTTTAAGTAATGCTTATCTGGGAGAAATTTTTATCTTTCCTTCAATTCTGAATAACAATGTTGCCAGGTAGAGTATTCTTGTTTCTATCTTTTTCGTTCAACACACTGGTTGTATTATGCCATTCCCATCTCACTGTACAGTGTATGATGAAAAATCATCTGAGATATCCATTGTACAGAAGTCATTGCTCTTTTGTTACTGTCTTTAAGGTTCTTTCTATATATTTAATATTTGTCATTTTAATTATTATGTGTTTTGGTATGGACCTGCATGGCTTCATATTGTTTAGGACTTGGACCTACTTTAGCCCAATCATTTTGACATATAAAATCAACCAGCACAATTCTGCCACTTGTCAACATGAGATCTATACTCACCACAAACATACTGAATATTCACATGAACACCATAATGAAGTCTAATTATTCATAGCATGACAGAAGTATCGTCCTTACTACTGAAAACACATTCATCTCTCCATTAGTGGATAAAATAAAGACCCTGACTGATATTTATTTTTCTTACAGACATAGTGTAAAAAAATAGTGTTAGGTAAAAACTAATAATACTTTAGTACTATGAAATAAAGTTAATTGATAGGGCAGAGAAAAATATGGCAGACTAGTAAAAAAGGTAAAAAACCTCCCCCCCCAAAAAGAAGAAAATACAGCAAATACAACTAAGCCTGAAAATGACCTGAAGACAGAAGAAAAACACACCTATACGTGGGGAAGAAGAAAAGACCACACAGAAAAGGGTAAAGTGGCAGAGCTGTGACTGAATGAGACCCAAGCCATTCCCCCAACCCAGCCTACAGGCAGGGGAAAGAGGAACAGAATGGGGAAGACATAGGAGCCCAGGACTACTGCACACCTGGCCCTGGAGACATTCTCTGGGAGCATGAGCCTACATTATATTGGGTTCTGGTGATTAGAAGGGCTGGACACCAGGGACAGGTGGAACACTCTAGGAAGCAGAGCCTCCAGCCACTTGTGGAGGGCAGGCACGTTCTGAGAGTCCTGAGACCCAAAGCAGATACAGAAGTTTGAAAGACTTGACATCAGTAGCAGGGGTGCCAGGGTGTGAGGGTTAGATGGAGCTCTCCTCAGGAGAAAGGGAAGGTGGAGGGCACCTCTCCAGCTCTCCCTCAACCCAAAAGTTTAGGAACTCTTCAGTGCACTAAAAGCTTCATCCTCCTCACAGGCAACACAGCCCTGAGGATCCTCCCTGCACTGCTGGTGAGTCAGCCCACCTGGCCCAGCAGCAGCAACAGACTTTGCTGCCTGGCAGGCACAGAGAGGCTTTCCCACATTTTTCAGCTCCATTTCACTGCAACCATGGCAGTCCCTGAATGAGCCAGCCACGAGAACTCATTCCTCCCATGAGTGTCCAAGCCCAGCGCTCATATTCTGATCTGCCCCAGAGCTGCACATAGGCCTGCCCACCCCATTAACCCTGTCAGTGGCAGGCAGAGAGTGGCCCTGCCCACAGAAATTGCAGCAGACTTCTGCACTGATCACAAAGGTGACATCTGAAGCAAACTGCCAGCACAGACTCAGACTACTAGGGAAGACAGACAGAAAGGCAACCCTGCCCATTGCACACCAACAGCTGGAGCTCCCACAAAGTAGAACCAAGCACTGGAGAGTAAAGGGTCTTGAGCTTCCGGGCATCAGAGGATGCCTTCTTCAAAAATCTATTACTCCATAGGCCAGGAAGCAAAGCAGAGCTACCTAATAAAAAGAAAGAAACACAGAAAACCTGACAAAATGAGGAAGCACAAGAATATGTTCCAAACAAACCTATAAGATAAGACACCAGAAAAAGGGCTAAATGAAATGTAATTCACCAATCATCTTGATAAAGATTTCAAAGTAAAATTCATAAACATGCTGCTGATTTACAGAAAAGCATTCAAGATTTCAGGGAGGACTTCAACAAAGAGAATACCTGAAAAAGAGACACTCAGTGCTGAAGAATATGGTATCTGAAATGAAACATGCAATGGAGGGATTTAAGAGAAGATTACTGGAAATAGAAGAAGCTGTGAATAAAATGGAAATTAGGGGAAGGAAAACAATGAAGCTGAAGAAAAGATAAAAAAGATCTGTAGGACTGAAAGAATAATAAGAGAGCTGTTTGATCAATCCAATCAGAACAATATTCACAATATAATAGGGGTACCAAAAGGTGAAGAGGGAAACAAAGAGATAGAAAGTATCTCTGAGGTATTACTGGTTGAAAACTTCCTCAATGTGGGGAAGGAAATAAAACACCCAGATATGAAAGTACAGAGAGCCCCTAAAAAAAAAAACAAAGAAGACAACAGCAAGACATATAATTAAAATGGCAAAGATCAAGGACAAGGAGAGAGTACTGAAAGCAGCAAGCGAGAGAAAAACGATTACTTGTAAAGGAAATCCCATCAGGCTATCAAGAAACTTCTCAGCAGAAACTTTACAGGCCAGAAGGAAGTGCCATGATATATTTAATGTGATGCCATAGAAAGACCTCCAACCTAGAATCCTCTCCCTGACAAGATTATCATTTGAATTTGAAGCATTTATGAAACAATTTTCAGATGAACAAAAGTAGAAGGAATTCACCACCATGAATCTAGCTTTACTTGATTTGTTAAATGTGCTGCTGTAGTTGGAAATATACCTAATGCTAAATAGCTTTCACCAGTAAAAATAAACCCACAATAAAGGTAGTAGACCAATTAATTACCAAGCAAGCAAAAAATTAAAACAAAATAAAAGAAGCAAAATCAACTATTAACAAAATTAGTTGAGCAACACACAAAAAGTGCAGATTGTGACATTTAATACATAAAGTGTAGAGGTGGAAGAAGAAGAAGAAAAAGTACCTTTAGATTGTGTTTTAAATAGAGTAAACTATTATATGATAAGGAAGCTAAACGTTTGGTAAGCAAAAAACTAAACCCAGCAATAGATACATAAACAAACAAACAAACAAACAAATAAGTAGAAATCCAATCACAACACTAAAGAAATCCATCAATAACAAGAGAAGAGAATAAAAGAGGAAAAAAGGAACAGAGAGGAGCTACAAAAACAACCAGAAAACTATTAACATATATCAATAAGTGAATATCTATCAATAATCACCTTAAATGTAAATGAACTTAATACACCAATCAAAAGACAATGAGTGGCAAAATGGACTGAAAAAAAAAACAAGACCCATCTATATGCTGCCTGCAAGAGACTCATTTCAGACTCAAAGACATTCATGGACTGAAAGTGAAGGAATAGAAAAGATATTTCATGCAAATAACAGGATAAAAAAACAGGAGTAGCTGTACTTATATCAGAAAAAAATTAACGAATATAAAGGAAGTAACAAGAAACAAAGAATGAAATTACATAATGATAAAGGTGTTAGTCCAACAAGAGGATATAACCATTTTAAATATCTTTGCACCCAATTATGTGAAACAAATACAAACAGAATTAAAGGGGGAAATATCATACAACATATCCATTTGAGGAGACTTTAACACACCACTCACATCAATAGACAGATCACCCAGACCGAAAATAAGTAGGAAACAGAGGCACAGAACAATACATTAGATCAGATAGACTTAAGAAATATCTACAGAAAATTCAATCCAAAAGTAACAGGATACATCCTTCTCTAGTGTACATGTAACATTTTCCAGAATACATCACATGCTAAACCACAAAAAAGCCTCAATAAATTCAAAAAGATTGAAATTGTATCAAGTAATTTCTCAGACCACAATGGAATGAAACTATAAATAAATTACACAAAAAAAACCCCAATATGCCTACAAACACGTGGAAGTCAAACAACTTGTTTTTAAATAATCAAAGGATCAGTGAATGAATTAAAGCAGATAGAAAGTAATACATGGAGACAAATGAAAACAACTCAACAGCCCAAAACCTATGGGATGCAGTGAAGGCAGTTCCAAGAGGAAAGTATATAGCAGTAAGGCTTACCTCAAGAAACAAAAACAAGCCAAAATAAAGAGTCTAAAGTCACAATTAAAGAAACTAGGAAAAGAAAAACAAATGAAGCCCACAGTTAGTAGAAAGAGGGACATAATAAAGATAAGAGCAGAAATAAAGTAGAGAAGAATGAAAAAATAGAAAAAAAATCAATGAAACCAGGAGATGGTTCTTTGACAAAATAAACAAAATATATAAAGTTTTCACCACACTTACCAAGAAAAAGAAGAAGAGTGTACACACCTTAACAAAATCAGAAATAAAGAAGGAATAATCAAAACAGACACCACAGAAATACAAATTATTAAAGAATATTATGAAAAACTATATGCCAATAAATTGGAAAACCTAGGCGACATGGACAACTTTCTAGAAAAATACAGCCTTCCAATACTAACCCAGGAAGAAACGGAAAAATGGAACAGACCAATTACCAACAAAGAAATTGAAGTGGTAACCAAAAAACTCCCACCCAAAATAAGTCTACATGGCTTCACAGCTGAATTCTACCAAGCATGTAAAGAAGACCTAATAGCCATCCTTCCTAAAGTATTGCAAAAAGTAGAAGGGGAAGAAATACTTCCAAACTCATTCTAAGAGGCCAACATTACTCTAATGCCAAAACCAAAGTCACCACAAAAAAAGACAATTTTAGACCAATATCCCTGATGAACATAGATGAATAAATCCTCAGTAAAATAGGAGAAAACTGAATTCATAATTCAAATGGATCATCCACAATGACCAAGTGGGATTTATTCCAGGGATGCAAGGATGGTATAATATAAGTAAGTGAATCAATGTGATACACCACATTGGCAAAAGTAACGATAAAAAATGATATGATCATGTCAATAGATTTGACATAATTTAACATCCATTCATGATAACAACTCTCAACAAAATGGATATAGAGGGTACATAACTCTATAATAAAGGTCACATATGACAAACCCAGAGCCACCATCATACTTAATTGTGAAAAACTGAAAGCTTTTCCTCTAAGGAAGACACAAGGATGTCCACTCTCACCAGTTTTACCAATAGAGCACTGGAGTGCCTAGCCACTGCAAATCAGACAACACAAAGAGAAAAAAGGCATCCAAATAGGTAAGGAAGAATTTAAACTGTCACTATTTGCAGATGACATGATATTATACATAGAAAACCCTAATGTAGCCACCAAAAAATAAACTATTAAAACTGATAACTGAATAACCTACAAGAAAGAGAATAAACCTGGATCATTGTCTATCCCCATACACAAAAGTAAATGCAAAAGAGATCAAAGAGCTGAATGTAAGTCATGAAACCACAAAACATTTAGATGAAAACATAGGCAAAAATCTCTTGAACATAAGTATGAGCATTTTTTTTTCCTGGATACATCTCCTTGGGCAAGGGAAACAAAATTAAAAAAAAGAACAAGTGGGACTACATCAAACTAAAAGCTCTTGTACAGCAAAGTTGCATGGTAAAAAATTAATACACAGAAATCTGTCACATTCCTATATACTAACAATGAACTAACAGAAAGAGAATTTGTGAAAATAGCTCCATTTACAATTGCATAAAAAAAAGAATAAAATACCTAGGAATAAACCTAACCAATGAGGTGAAAGACCTATACCCTGAAAACCACAAGACACTCATGAAAGAAATTAAAGAAGATACCAATAAATGAAAATACATCCCATGCCCATGGATAGGAATAATTACTATGGTCAAAATGCCCCCCAACCCCCCACTTAAAGCATTCTACAAATTCCATGCAATCCCTATCAAAATACCAACAGCATTCTTCAACAAACTAGAACAAATACTTCTAAAATTCATGTGGAACCACAAAAGACCCTGAATAGGCAAAGCAATCCTGAGAAGGAAGGAAGAAGTTGGGAGGATTACACTCCCTAACTTCAAGCTCTACTACAAAGCCACAGTAATCAAAACAATTTGGCACTGGCACAAGAACAGACCCATAGTTCAGTGGAACAGAACAGAAAGCTCAGGTATAACTCACATATATATTGTCAATTAACATACGATAAAGGAGCCATGAATACACAATGAGGAAAAGACAGCCTCTTCAACAACTGTTGTTGGGAAAACTGGACACCTACATGAAAGAGAATAAAACTGGATCATTGTCTATCCCCATACACAGAAGTAAATGCAAAAGAGATCAAAGAGCTGAATGTAAGTCATGAAACCATAAAACTATTAGATGAAAACATAGGCAAAAATCTTTTGAACATAAGTTCATTTTTTTTCCTGGATACATCTCCTTGGGCAAGGGAAACAAAATTAAAAAAAAAGAACAAGTGGGACTACATCAAACTAAAAGCTCTTGTACAGCAAAGTTGCATGGTAAAAAATTAATACACAGAAATCTGTCACATTCCTATATACTAACAATGAACTAACAGAAAGAGAATTTGTGAAAATAGCTCCATTTACAATTGCATAAAAAAAAGAATAAAATACCTAGGAATAAACCTAACCAATGAGGTGAAAGACCTATACCCTGAAAACCACAAGACACTCATGAAAGAAATTAAAGAAGATACCAATAAATGAAAATACATCCCATGCCCATGGATAGGAATAATTACTATGGTCAAAATGCCCCCCAACCCCCCACTTAAAGCATTCTACAAATTCCATGCAATCCCTATCAAAATACCAACAGCATTCTTCAACAAACTAGAACAAATACTCCTAAAATTCATGTGGAACCACAAAAGACCCTGAATAGGCAAAGCAATCCTGAGAAGGAAGGAAGAAGTTGGGAGGATTACACTCCCTAACTTCAAGCTCTACTACAAAGCCACAGTAATCAAAACAATTTGGCACTGGCACAAGAACAGACCCATAGTTCAGTGGAACAGAACAGAAAGCTCAGGTATAACTCACATATATATTGTCAATTAACATATGATAAAGCAGCCATGAATACACAATGAGGAAAAGACAGCCTCTTCAACAACTGTTGTTGGGAAAACTGGACACCTACATGAAAGAGAATAAAACTGGATCATTGTCTATCCCCATACACAGAAGTAAATGCAAAAGAGATCAAAGAGCTGAATGTAAGTCATGAAACCATAAAACTATTAGATGAAAACATAGGCAAAAATCTTTTGAACATAAGTTCATTTTTTTTCCAGGATACATCTCCTTGGGCAAGGGAAACAAAATAAAAAAAAGAACAAGTGGGACTGCATCAAACTAAAAGCTCTTGTACAGCAAAGGAGACCATCAATGGAACAAAAAGGCATCCCATAGTATGGGATGCTCAACATCCCTTATTCTTAGGGAAATGCAAATTCAAATCTCAATGAGGTATCACCTCACACCAGCTAGAATGGCCTCTATACAAAAGACAAAAAATAACAATGTTGGCGAGGATGTGGAGAAATGGGAACCATTCTACAGTGTTGGTGGGAATGTAAATTGGTGCAACTGCAATGGAAAACAATATGGAAATTCCTCAAAAAGCTAAAAATAGAAATACCATTTGATCCAGTAATTCCACTTCTAGAAATTTACCCAAATAATACAACATCCCTGATTTGGAAAGATACATATGCATCCCTATATTTATTGCTCCACTATTTGCCACAATTAAGATATGGAAACAACCTAAGTGTCCATCAATAGATGAATGGATAAAGTTGATGTGGTACATATACACAATGGAATATTATCTAGCCATAAAAAGAAAAGAAATACTGCTATTTGCAACAACATAAATGGATCTAGGAGGTATTATGCTCAGTGAAATAAGCCAGGTGATGAAGACAAATACCACATAATTTCACTTATTTTGAGAATACAAAAACAAAGCAAAACAGAAGGAATAAAACTATAGTAGACTCATAGATACCTAGAAGTGACTAGTGTTTAACAAGAGGAGGGGTTAGGGCAGGGAAGGGGTATTATGCTTAGTGAAATAAGCCAGGTGATGAAGACAAATACCACATAATTTCACTTTTTTTGACAATACAAAAACAAAGCAAAACAGAAGGAATAAAACTATAGTAGACTCATAGATACTTAGAAGTGACTAGTGTTTACCAAGAGGAGGGGTTAGGGCAGGGAAGGGGGATGGTAGAGGGATAAAGGGGCATAATAATTCAAATCACAATGTAAGTTGGTCATGGGGATAGTAGTACAGCATGGAGAATATACTCAGTGATTCTGTAACATCTTTGTACATTGATATATGGTAACCACACCAGAGTGGGTGAGGATTTAATAATTTGGGTAATTGTTGATCCACTGTGTTGTGTTATTTGAAATGATATAAGATTGTAAATCAATACTTTAATTAAAAAACAGAAAATGATCTGAATGCATCTACCAAAAGACATAGAGTGGCGGAATAGATAAAGAAACAAAATCCAACTATATGCTGCCTACAAGAGTCTCATTTCAGACCCAAAAACATACACAGACTAAAACTGAACAGATGGAAAAAGATATTTCATGCAAATAATAAGAAGGAAAAAGCAGGAGTAGCATTACTTATATCAGACAAAATAGAATTCACAACAAAGAAAGTAACAAGAGACAAAGAAGGACAATACATAATAATAAAGACTTCAGACCAACAAGGAGAGTAACCATTTTAAATACCTATGCAGTGAAGATAGAAGCACTTAAGTATGTACAACAAATAATAATTGAACTAAAGGCAGAAACAGATTGCAACATACTCATCTTAGGAGACTTTAGCACACCACTTACATTAATAGACCAATCAACCAGACAGAAAACAATAAAGGAATCAGAGACATTGAACAATACATTATTAGTTCATACGGACTTAACAGACATCTACAGAACATTCCACCCATAAGCAGCAGAACACACATTTTTCTCCAGTGTACAGGGAACATTTCCAGAATAGATCATATACTAGGCCACAAAAAAAGCCTCAATAAATTTAAAAAGATTCAAATTGTATCAAGCAACTTTTCAGACCACTACAGAATGAAACCAGGAATAAATTATACAAAGAAAACAAAATATCCTATAAACACACGGAGCCTAAACAACATGCTTATAAATAATCAGTGGATCAACAAACAAATTAAAACAGAATGCAAGCAATACATAGAGACAAATGAAAACAATAATTAGAGTCCAAAATTTGTTGGATGCCACAAAAGAGGTTCTAATAGGGAAGTACATAGCAATATAGGCCTACCTCAAGAAACAAGAACAATCCCAAATAAACAGTCTTAACTCACAATTGAAAGAACTAGAAAAGGAAGAAAAAATGAAATCTAAAGTTAGTAGAAGGGGTTACATAATAAATATCAGAGCAGAAATAAAGAGTAAAAGAACAAAACAATAGATAAAATAAATGAAACCAAGAGCTGGTTCTTTGAGAAAATAAACAAAATAGATAAACCCCTAGTGATCATTATCAAGAAAAAAATGGAGTACACGAATTAAAAAAAAAACATAAAAGAAGGAATAGTCTCAATGGATACCACAGAAATACAAAGAATTATTAGAGAATAGTGTGAAAATTATATGACAATAAACTGGGCAACCTAGAAGAAATGGGCAAATTCCTAGAAAAATACAACCTTCCAAGATTGACCCAGAAAGAAACAGAAAATATGAATAGACCAATTGCCAGCAATGAAATTGAATTGGTAATGAAAAGTCTCCTAACACACAAATTTACAGGTACAGATGGCTTCACAGCTGAATTCTACCAAACATGTAAAGAAGAGTTAATACCCATCTTTCATAAAGTATTCCAAAAAGTAGAAGAGGGAATACTTCCAAACTCATTCTATGAGGCCAGCATCACTCTAATACCAAAACCAGACAGACACTATAAGAAAAGAAAATTATATACCAATATCCCTGATGAACTTAGATGCAAAAATCCTCCCCAAAATATTAGCAAATTGAATTCAAAAATATACCAAAAGGATGGATCATCCATCATGACCAAGTGGGATTTATTCAAGAGATGCAAGGATGTTACAATATTCACAAATCAATCAAAGTCTTACACCACATTAATGAAAAGGATAAAAACCACATGATCATCTCAATATATGCTGAAAAGCATTTGACAAAATTCAACATCCATTAGTGATAAAAACTCTCAACAAAATGGGTATTGAGGGAATGTACCTCAACATAATAAAGCCCATGTATGACAGTCCCACAGCTAACATCATCCTTAATGGCGAAAAGCTGAAAGCTATTCCTTTACAGTCAGGAACAAGACAAGGATTTCCACTCATCACTTTTACTCATAGCAATGGAGGTTCTAGCCATGGCGATCAAACAAGACAAAGAGATGTAATGCATCCAAATTGGTAAGGGAGAAGTTAAAAATGTCACTACTTGCAGATAACATGATATACATAAAAACCCTAAAGACTACATCAAAAACTATTAGAACTAATAACTAGTTTCAGTAAAGTTGAGGATACAAACTTAATACAGAGAAATCTCTTGCATTCCTATATAGTGAAAGAACCTAGCAGACAGCAAAATCAGGAAAAAAAATTCAATTTACAGTTGCATCAAAAAGAATAAATACCTAGGAGTAAACCTAACCATGGAAGTGAACAACCTATGTTGTATTCTTTTTATAGAAATATTATTGATACACAGTATTATATTGGATTCAATATACAACACTGTGGTTCAACAGTTAGGTACATTAGTAAATCCTCACCCCTAGTAGTGCAGTTACTACCTATCAAAATAGAAAGATGTTACGGATCCATTGGCTATATTCTCCATCATGCGGTACCATCCCTATGACCAACTTTTACTATGATTGAGGTTTGTCTGTCCCTTTTTCCTCCTCATCCCTCTCCACCACTCACTACAAACCCTTCCCCATGTAACTACCAGTCACTTTTCAGTGTCTATTAGTCGACCAATGTTATGTTCATTTTGTTTTGTCTTGGATTCCACAAATAAGTGAAATCGTATGATATTTGTCTTTCTCCACCTGGTTTATTACACTTAGCATAATACACACTAGTTCATCCATGTTGTCACAAATAACAGGATTTCTTTCTTTTTATGGCTGAATAATATTCCATTGCATATGTGTACCACTCTTCTTTATCCATTGATGGACACTTTGGTTGTTACATCTTGGCTTTTGTAAATAATGTGGAAATAAACATGAGGGTGCATATAAATGTTCAGAACAGGGATTTTGTTTCTTCAGGTAAATTCCTAGACTTGCATCACCTGGTACTCCTATTTTAAGATTTTGAGGAACCTCCACAGTGGTTGTACCAACTTACATTCCTACCAACAGAGTAGGTTTCCCTTTTCTCCACATCACACTAGCTCTTGTTATTTCTTCTCTTTTGGATAGTGGCCATCCTAACTGGTGCGAGGTCATATCTCATTGTGGTTTTGATTTGCATTCCCCTGATGATCAGTGATGTGGAGCATCTTTTCATGTGCCTACGGGCCATGTGTATTTCTTCTTTGGAAAAAAGTCTGTTCAGGTCCTGTTCCCATTTTTTAATTGGGTTATTTGGTTTTTTGGTGTTGAGGTTATGAATTCATTATATATTTTGGATTATCAGCCTCTTTTTAGAATAATCACTTACAAATATATTCTCCCATACTGTAGGTTGCCTTTTTGTTCCCCTGATAGAGCCCTCTGCTGTACAGGAGCTTTTTATTTTGATGTGTTTCCACTTGCTCACTTTTTATTTTTTCCCTTGCCCAAGGAGATCTGTCCAGTAAAAAATTGCTCATGCTTATTTTCGAAGAATTTTTGCCTATGTTTTCATCTAAGACTTTTATGGTTTCATGTATTACATTCAGGTTTTTGATCCATTTTGAGTTTAATTTTGTGTATGGAGTTCAACAGTCGTCCAGTTTCATTCTCTTGCATGTAGCTGTTCATTTTTTCCAATGCTATTTGTTTAAGAGACTGTTCTTTCCCCAATGTATACTCATGACTTCTTTGTCTTATATGAATTGACTATATCTACATGCCATGGCTAAGACCTCCAGTACTATGTTGAATAAATGTGATGAGAATTGACATGCTTGTCTTCTTTATGATCTCAGGGGAATATCTTCTGGGCTCTCTATTCCATTGATATATGTGTCTGTTCTTGTACCATTACCATACTGTTTTGATTACTGTAGCTTTGTAATATAGCTTGATGTCAGGGAGCATGAATCCCCAATTCATTCTTCTTTACCAGGTTCTTTTGTGGTTCCATATGGATTTTAGAAATATTTGTTCTAGTTTATTGAAAAACAGTGTTGGTATTTTGATAAGGATTGCATTGAATCTGTAAATTGCTTTGGGCAGGATGGCCATTTTGACAGTATTAATTCTTCCCATCCATGTGCACAGGATAGATTTCCATTTATTTGTGTCTTCTTCAATTTCTTACATCAGTGTCTTAGAGTTTTCAGTATATATGTCTTTCACCTTCTTAGTTATGTTTATTCCTATTTACTTTATTGTTTTTGATGCAATTATAAATGGAATTTTTTCTTGATATCTCTTTCTGCAAGTTTGTTGTAGGTATATAGGAGTGCAACAGATTTCTCTATGTTAACTTTTGTCCTGAAACTTTGCTGAGTCAAATTATTAGTTCTCATATTTTATTGGTAAATATTTTTAGGGTTTTCTATTAATAGTATCATGGCAACTGCCAATAGTGACAGTTTTTTCCCCTTAGCAATTTGGATGCTTTTTATCTCTTTATGTTGTGTGTTTGCCATGGCTAAGACCTCCAGAACTATGTTGAATAAATGTGGTGAGGATTGACATGCTTGTATTCTTTATGATTTCAGGGGAAAATCTTTCAGCTTTTCACCATCAAGTGTGATTTTATCTGTTGACTTCTCATATATGGCTTTTATTGTATTTAGGTATGTTCCTTCGATACCCATTTTGTTCAGAGTTTTTATCATGAATGGATATTAAATTTTGTCAATTTTTCAGCATGTATTGAAATGATCATATTTTTATGCTTACTTTTGTTAATGTGGTGTATAACATTGATTGATTTACTTATATTGTACCATCCTTGCATCCCTGCAATAAATCCTACTTGGTCGTTGTGGATGATCCACTTGATGTATGAATTCAGTTTGCTAATATTTTGTTGAGATTTTTGCATCTATGTTCATCAGGGATATTGGCCTATAATTTTCTTTTTTTGTGGTGACTTTGTCTGGTTTTGGCATTAGAGTGATGCTGGCCTCTTATAATGAGTTTGGAATTATTCCCTCCTCTTCTACTTTTGGAATACTTTAAGAAGAATGGGTATTAACTCTTCTTTAAATGTTTGATAGAATTCATTCTGTGAAGCCCTCTAGTTATTAACTTTTTTGGTTGTAAATATTTTGATTACCAGTTCAATTTCTTTGCTGATAACTGGTCTGTTCATATTTTCTGTTTCTTCTTGGGTGAGTCTTGGAAGTTTGTACATTTCTAGGAATTTGTCCTTTTCTTGTAGGTTGTCTAATTTAATGGCATATAGTTTTTCATACAATTCTCTAATAATTCATTGTATTTCTGTGGTGTCATTTGTAACTTCTCTTTTTTCATTTCTGATTTCATTTGTGTCCTGTCTCTTTTTTCAGGATTAGTCTGACTAAGTGTTTTTCTATTTTGTTTATCTTCTCAAGTATCTGCTCTTGGATCCATAGATTTTTAAAATTGTTTTCTTGATCTCTTTTTAAAATTTCTGCTCTGATATTTATCATGTACCTCCTTCAACTATTTGGGTTTCATTCATTCTTCTTTTTCTAGTTTCTTTAATGAGTTTAGATTTCTTATTTGGGATTCTTCTTGTTTATTGAGATAGTATTTCTAGATATTTCCCTCTTAGAACCCCTTTTTGCTATAGGTCACATATTTTGAATCATTGTCTTTCTGTTTTTATTTGTCCCCAAGCATTGTTTGATTTCCTCTTTGATTTGTTCATTGATCCATTGATTAATTAGAAGCATGATGTTTAGCCTTCATGTGTTTGTCTGGTTGGTTGGTTTCTTTCCATGTAATTAATTTCTAGTTTCATACTATTTAAGTCTGAAAAAATGCTTGATATAATTCCAATATTCTTTAATTTATTGAGACTCTTTTTGTATCCTAATATCTGATATATTCTGGAGAATGGTCTATGTGTACTTGAGACACATGTGTAATCTGTTACTTTTGGGTAGAATGTTCTGTATGTAACTGTTACGTACATCTGATCTAGATCTAGTGTGTCTTTCAATGCTATTGTTCCTTTATTTTCTGTCTGGATGTTCTATACATTGATGTTAGTGGGCTGTTAAAATTTCCTAATATTATTGTTTTGCTGTGTAGTTCTACCTTTAGGTCTGTATTTGCTTTATATATTTAGGTGCTTCTATGTTGGATGCAGATGTTTATAATTATTACATCCTCTTGTTGGACTTACCCTTTACATCATGCAATATCCTTCTTTGTCTATTGTTGCTTTCTTTGTTTTGAAATCTATTTTGTCTAAATACTGCTACCCCGTCTTTTTTTCTCCCTTTCATTTGCATAAACTTTTTCTATCCCTTCACTTTCAGCCCATGTAAGTCTTTAGTTCTGGCAGCATATAAATGGGTCTTGTTCCTTTATCCATTCTGCCACCCTATATCTTTTGATGAGTGCATTTAGTCCATTTATATTTAAAGCAATTATTGATATGTATGAATTTACTGACACTTTATTTACTGTTTTCTTGTTTTTGCAGTTCCTCTCTATTCTTTTCTTCCTCTCTGATACCCTTCTTTTGTTATTTGATGGTTTGATTTAATGGTTATCACGGTTTTCTTTAGTTTCATCCTTGGAATGCTTTGTATGATTTTATATATATATATATATGTTATGGTCTGTAGGTTTGTGGTTACCATAAGGTTCATATATAATTTCCTAAATATGTAAGTCTAAAAGTTAATGGTTGCTCAATTTAAAACCCATTCTAAATGTACTACTCTTTATTTTTCCTTCTCCACACTTCTAGTATTTGATAATATAGTCTTAGTCTGTGTATGTCCATTGACTAATTCTGTGTATAGTTTTTGATTCTTTTGTTTTTTATAACTTCATACTTGTTTTGTAAGTAATTGGTCTGCAACCTTTAATGTAGATTCATTTTTACTGAAGAAAAATATTTAAACTTAACATTTCCATCTAATGAATTCTCTTTAACATACGTAATGCCAGTTTAGTGGTGGTGAATTGTTTTAACCCTCATTTATCTGAGAAACTTTTATATCTCCTTCAATTTTGAATGCTAAGCTTGCTAATTAGAGAATTAAGAATTATCAGTTATAGGTTTTCCCCTTGTAATACTTTATTTCATGGCATTCCTTTCTGGCCTGTAAAGTTTCTTCTGAGTAATCTACTGATAGCCTTATGGGATTTCCCTTTTAAGTAACTGTCTGCCTCTCCCTTTGCGTTCTTAAGAGTCTCTCTTTATCTTTAATCTTTGATATTTTAATTATTATGTGCTTGGTGTTTACTTCATGGTGATCATCTTGTTAGGGGCTCTCTGAACTTCCAGCACCTGGTTGTCTATTTCCTTCCCCAGACTGGGAAAGTTTTCAGCTATTATTTTTCAAAGAGTCTTTCCACCTCCTTGTATCTCTCTCTCTTCTCCTTCTGGGACCTCTATTGTGCAAATAGAGTTTTGTTTGGAGTTGCTCTACAGCACTCAGCATCTTCTCATTTTTTTTAATTATTTTTTTCTCTCTGTTCCTCAGCTTGGTTACCCTTTACTTCTCTATCTTCCATCAAATTGTGATTTGTTACCCTGCCTCCTCTATCCTGCTTTTCATTCCCTATTGCACTTTTATTTCAATTATTCTATTCTTTAGTTCTGAATAACTCTTTTTTGTATTTTCTATTCTTTTGTCAAAATTCTCTTTGAGTTCCTGAATCGATTCCCCATTTCAGTAGGCATATTTATGACTGTTACTTTAAATTCTTTATCAGGAAGATAGCTAATCTTCATTTCATTTATCCCTTTTTGTGGTGTTTTATCCTGTTCTCTTGTTTGGAACATATTCTTCTCAGTTTTCATTTTGTCTGGATCTCTGTGTTTCTCCCCTTGTATTAGATAGATCAGCTTGCCTTGGGTTTTGAAAGTGGTGTGTTTATGAAGTGTGTTTCCTGTGGTACCAGAAGCTCAAAACCCTCTTCACACCAGTGCTTTGTTTTCTTTTAAAGATGAGCCACATTTGCTGTTGTTGGGTTGTGGATGGGGTTCATCTTTCTGCCTTTGTGCCAGCAATGGCTGATCCCCACTACTATTCTCTGCGTGCACTTTGTGTGAGGTGAGGTGTTTCTGATAGGATTATTTGTGGGTAGGGACCAGTTCTGGGCCAACCATGGCAGACAGGGTGGTATACCTGGGGGTGCGTTAGTTCTGAGCTGCAGGGCAGATAGTTTCAGAGCTGTTTCCCACAAGCATCTGGCCATTTACACTAAGGGAGGGCAGAGAAGGCTTGGAAAGTATCATCAACCTTCTACCTGACAGTGAGCAAAGTTGTACTGCTGCTGGGCCAAGCAGTCCGGGTGTGGCATATGCAGGGAAAGGCATTCACAAGAGCAGAGACACCAGGGAGGCAGACGGACAGTTTCAGAGCTGTCTCCCACAAGTGCCTGAAAATTTGGGTTAGGAGAGGGTTGGGGAAGTGTCATCAGCCTGCCCTTTCTCCTCTGGAGAGTGCTCCCTTCAACCCTTGCCCCTCCAGTACACTCCCTGCTGCTGGAAAATCTTTCAAATTTTTCCTCTGTGTTTGGTCTCAGTGGTACCAACAGAGCATGCTGGTCCTCCACAAGTGACAGGAGTCTTGGCCCCCTACATAGCTCCCTGGTGTCCAGCTCCATTAATTATAAAAGCCCAATGCAATGTGGACTTGTATTACTGGAACAGATCTCCAAGGACAGGTGTGCAAGATTTCTGAGAGTTTCTGTCCTTTCCCAGTCTCCATTCTTCTCTCTCCCGCTTGTGGATTGGGTTGGGGGAGGGGTTTGGGTCCTAATCAAACACAGCTCTTGACCCTTTAACCTTCTCAGTGTGGTCTTCTCTTCTGGCAAGATGAAATGATCTGTTCTGCAGTCTTCAGGTCATTTTCAGGGTTACTTGTATTTGCTTCCTTGGTGTGTATGTGGGAGGTTTTTACCTTGCCTTCCTATTCCACCATATTCCCAGAAAACAAAAGGGCGAAAATTTTTAATATTCATTTAATTATTTAATTTTAATGAAATATTTAAAAACCAAATTAAAAAATACATAAAGAGATCATTCACCACAACTACCTGAGATTTAATGCCAGGAAGCAAGGATGATTCAATATCCATAACTAAATCAAAGTGATGTACCACACTGACCAAAGGAGGTATAAAAAATTATCAACTCTATAGAGCAAGAAAAAGTTTTTACATAATCAATGTCCATTCATAATAAAAACACTCAACTAAGTGATATAGAAGGAACATACCTGATCATAATAAACATATTATGTAACAAACCCAGAAGTAATGTCATGGTGTTAAATGGTGAAAAGATTAAAGCTTTTCCCTTATTATCAGGAACAAGATAAGGATGCCCAGTCTCATCACTTTTATTGAACATATTAATGGAAGTCCCAGCCACAGCAGACTAGAAAAAGAAATAAAAGGCATCCAAATTCATAAGGAAGAAGTAATACTTTCACTATTTGCAGATGACATAATACTCTATATAGGCAACCTTAAAAACTCTACCAAAATAACATTAGAACTAAAAATGAATTCAGTAGCATTGCAGGATACAAAATTAATATACATAAATATTTTGCATTTCTATATAATAATAATGAAGTAGCAGAAAGAGAAATTAGGAAAGTTATTTTATTTACAATTGAATCAGAAAGAAGAATATACCTAGGAATAAATTTAACCAAGGATTTGACAGACCTATATTCTGAAAACTATAAGACATTAATTAAAGAAATTGAAGGCACAAACTCATGGATTGGATTAATTAATATTACTAAAATTTCCATAGTACCCAAAGCAATCTACAAATTCAGTGCAACCCCTATTAAAACAACAAATGCATATGCCACAGAACTAGAGTGAAAAATCCTAAAATTATACATAACCTCAACAGATCTTGTATGGCCAAAGCTGTCTTGAGAAAAAATAAATAAAGCTAAAGGTATCAAGTTCCCTGATTTCAAATGATATTTGATGATATAGTAATCAAAGGTACAGTAATTAAAACATTATGGCATTGACAAAAGAATAAATACACAGATCAATAGAACAGAATAGAGAGCCCTAAAATAAACCCACACATATATGTTCAATTAATATAGGACAAAGGAAGCAAGAATATACACTGGAGGAAAGACAGTTTCCCAATTATTGGTGTTGGGAAAACTAACCAGCTATATGCAAAAAAATAAACTGGACAACTGTCTTACACTGTAAACAAATAAACTCAAAATGTATTGAAGTCTTAAATATTAGACCTGAAGCCATTAAATTCCTAAAAGGAAACACAGGCAGTGAACTCCTGAACGGCATTAATAAATTTTTTTTTCTGGATATGTCTCTCCAGGCAAGTAAAAGAAGAATATAATTAAACAAGTATAACTATATCAAACTAGTGCTTCTGCAAAGCGTAGGAAACTATCAGCAAAAGGAAAAGGCTAACTACTGAATAAGAGAATATATTTGCAAATGATATATCTAATAAGGAGCTAATATCCAAAATGTAAAATATATTAAGAACTTATACAAGTACATACACACACACATACACATACACACACGCAGAGAAATCCAATTAAATAATGGGCAGAAGACCTGAATAGACTTTTTTCCAAACAAGAGATAAGGTGTCCTACAAGCACATGAAAATATGTTCAACATCACTAATCATCAGGGAATTGTAAATTTAAACCATAATGAGATATCATCTCATACCAGTCAAAGTGGTTAGTAAAACAAGACTGGAAAGAATAAGCGTTAGCAAGGATGTGGAGAAAGGAAACTTGGTGGGAACATATATTGGTGCAGCCATTAGGGAAAACAGTGTGGAGGTCCCTCAAAAATTAAAAATATAAATACAGTATAATCCAGTAATTCCACTTCTGTGTATTTACCCAAAGTGCACAAAAACACTTAATCAAAAAGATATATGCACCCCTATGTGTACTATAACGCTAATTACAATAGCCAAGGTATGTAAGCAACTTAAGTGATATGTGAATGATATGTGGATGAAGGGGTTGTACATATATATAATGGAATACTATTCAGATATAAAAATAATGAATTTGTGACAGCATGAATGAACTCAGAATATTTTGTTAAGTGAAATAAATGAGAAAAATACAAATGCAATATGATTTCACTCATATGCAGAATGAAAAAATATAAAACAAATGATCAGATAAAACAGAATTAGACTCATAAATACTGATGATTGCTATAGCGGGGTGGGGTAGGAAAACAAGCAAAATAGGTGAAGGAGAGAAGAGGTACAAACTTCAAATATAAAATAAATGAGTTATGGGGATGAAAATTATAGCACAGGGAATATTGTCAATAATATAAAAATATATTTATATGAAGGTAGAGGGTAAGTATACTTGTAGTGAGAATTTGTAATGTATCTGGTTATCAAATCATTACACTGTACACCTCAAACCCATATTATAATGTATATAAACTGTACTTCAATTAAATAATGAAATAATGGAAGTACAGCACAGAGAGCATAGTCAATAATATAATTACCTTGTATGTTGACTGATGGTAGCTACAGTTATGGTGGTGAGCACTAAGTAATGTGTAAAATTGTTGAATCACTACGTTGTGCATCTGAAACCAATATAGCATTGTATATCAACTACATTTTAATAAAAATAAACTCAATTATATCTACAATTAGTTAGGGTACACAAAATAAAAATATGTAAAATATGCTATCAAGTACATAATATGTGGAGGGGAATGTCGATTGTTGTGCTTTTAGAATGCTTTAGAACTTAGACAAGCATCATTTAAAATACAATATTACATACATATGGTATTATATATGAACCTCATGGTAACCACAAATCAAAAACCTATAATAAAGACACAAAATATAAGGAAAAATTAATCCAGCCATAACACTAAAGAATGTCACCAAATTACGTGCGAAATGACAATAGAAGAAAAGAACAGATAATTACACGAACAACCATAAACAACAAAATGTCATGAAGTATATACCTATCAATAATTACTTTAATTGTAAATGGAACAAATGCTCCAATCAAAACATACAGGGTGACTGGATAAAAAAAGGACCAATCTGTGGGCTGCTTACAGAAGACACACTGCACACCTAATGACACATACAGAATGAAAATGAAGGAAGGGAAAGATATTGTGTGCAAACATAAATGAAAAAAATTGTAATAACTGTACTTATACCAGACAAAATAGACTTTAAAACAAATACCAT
Source organism: Smutsia gigantea (assembly GCA_032199065.1). Lineage (NCBI taxonomy): Eukaryota > Metazoa > Chordata > Mammalia > Pholidota > Manidae > Smutsia > Smutsia gigantea. The sequence goes on along the minus strand of JAVSCE010008087.1, from coordinate 192,294 downwards.
AAAGAGACAAAGAAGGACATTATGTAATGATAATGGAATCATTACAAGAGGATTTAACTATTGTAAGTGTCTATGCATCCAAAACAGGATCACCTAAAAATATAAAACAAATATTAACAGACATAAAGGGAGAAATTGACAGTAATACAATAATAGTAAAGAATTTTAACACACCACTTACATCAATGGTTACATCATTGAGACAGTAAACCAATAAATCAAGTAAATCAATAACAAAACAGTGGTTTTGAACAACACATTAGACCAAATGGATTCAGCATATATATACAGAACATCACATCAAAAACAGCAAAATACCCATTCTTTTCAAGGGCATTTGGGACATTCTCTAGAATAGATTACATGTTAGGCCACAAAAAAGTCTCAATAAGCTTAAAAAGATTGAAAATATGTCAAGCATGTTTTTAAACCACAATGAGTGAAGCTGGATATAAATTACAAGAAAAAAAAAAGAAAAACCATAAACTCATGGAGGCTAAACTAGCTTCCAAACAACCAGTGAACTAATGAACAAATCAAACAGGAAATTTTTTTAAATGGAGCAAAATGAAAATAGTACACAAAGGCTCACAATTTGGGATAGAGCAAATGCAGTTTTAAGGGGAAGTTTATACATGTATACCCCAAGAAAGAAGAAATATCTCAAATAAACAATTTCACTCTAAACCTAAGTAAAGTAGAAAAAGAACAAAAAACTTAATAGAAAATGAGAATAAGGATCCAAGGGGAAATAAATCAAATACAACCTACAAAACAATACAAAGGATCAAGAAAACAAAGAACTGGTTCTACAACAAGAAAGACAAAATTGACAAACTTTTAGCTAGACACATCAAGAAAAAAAAGAAAGGACACAAAATAAAATTAGAAATGAAAAAGGAAAAGTTATAACCATCACCACAGAAATAAAACGAATTATTAGAGAATTCTTTAAAAATTATATGCAAATAAATTGGAAAACCTAAAAGAAATACACAAACTTCCAAGACTGACCCAGGAAGGAGCAGAAAATCTGAACAGACCAATTACCAGTAAAGAAAAAAATTGAATTGGTAATCAAAGAACTGCCAACAAACAAAAGTCCAGGAAAAGATGGCTTCACAGCTGAATTCTGCAAAACATTTAAAGAGCTAATACCCATTCTTCTTAAAGTATTCCAGAAAATATAAAAGTAGGGAGCACTTCCAAACTCATTCTATGAGGCCAGTCACTCCAATACCAAAACTAGACAAAAACACTACAAGAAAAGATATTACAGTCCAATATCCCTGATGAACATAGATGCAAAAATCCACAACAAAATATTAGCAAATTGAATTCAAAATACATTAAAAGGATCCTCCTTCATGACCAAGTGGGATATATTCCAGGGATGCAAGGATGGTACAATATTTGTAAATCAATCAATGTGATACACCACATTAACAAAAGGAATGATAAAACCATCTGATCATCTCAATAGACGATGAAAAAGCATTTGACAAAATTAAACATCCATTCATGATAAAAGCTCTCAGCAAAGTGGATATAGAGGAACACTTCTCAACATAATAAAGGCCATATATGACAAACCCACAGCTAACATTAGAGTCAATGGTGAAAAACTGAAAATATTTCTTCTAAGATAAGGAACAAGACAAGAATGTCCACTCTCACCACTTTTATTCAACATAGAACTGGAAGTCCTAGCTATGTCAATCAGACAAGAAAAAGATATAAAATTCACCCAAATTGGTAAGGAAGAAGTAAACTGTCACTATTTTCAGAAGACATAATACTATATATAGAAAACCTTAAAGACTCCACCAAAAACTATTAGAATGAATAAATGGATTCCTCAAAGTCACAGGATACAAAATTGATGTACAGAAATCTGTTGCATTCGTATATAGTAACAATAAACTAGCAGAAAGAGAAATCAGGAAACAGTATGATTTACAATTGCATCAAAAATAATAAAATACCTAGGAATAAACCTAACCAAGGAGGTGAAAGACCTGTACTCTAAAAACTATAAGACACTCAGGAGAGTAATTAAAGAACACACCAATAAATGGAAATCTATCCCATATTCATGGATAGGAAGAATTAATATCATCAAAATGGCCATCCTGCCCCCCCAAAATTTATAGATTCAATGCAATCCCTATCAAAATACCAACAGTATTTTTCAATGCCATAGAACAATAGTTCTAAAATTCATATGGAATCACAAAAGACCCTGAACAGCCAAAGAAATCTTGAAAAAGAACAAAACTAAGGGTATTATGTTCCCTGACTTCAAGCTATACTACAAAGCTATATCAAAAAAGTAATCAAAACAGTATGGTACTGACACAAGAACAGACACGTAGATCAATGGAATGGAATAGAGAGCCAAGATATAAACCCACTCATATATTGTCAATTAATATATGATAATGGAACCATGAATATACAATGAGGAAAATACAGCCTCTTCAACAAATGGTATTGGGAAAACTGGACACCTACATGCAAGAGAATGAAACTGGACTACTGTCTAACTCCATATACAAAAGTAAACTGAAGATGGATTAAAGACCTAAATAGAAGACATGAAACCATAAAACTCTTAGAAGAAAACAGGCAAAAATCTCTTGAACATAGCATACGAAATTTTTTTTCCTGGATGCATCTCCTTGGGCAAAGGAAACAAAAAATGAACAAGTGGGACTGCATCAAACTAAAAAGCTTCTCTAAAGCAAAGGACACCATCAACAGAACAAAAAGCTAACTACGGTATGGGAGAACATATTCTAAATGATTTATCCAGTAAGAGGTTAACATCCAAAATATATAAAGTACTCATATGACTCAACACAAACAAATAACCTGATTAAAAAATGGGCAGAGGACTTGAACAGACATTTTTCCAAAGAATACCAGAGATGGGCAACAGGCAAATGAAAAGTTGCTCCACATCACCAAACATCAGGGAAATGCAAATCCAAACCACAATATAACCTCATGCCAGTCAGAATGAACACGATCCAAAAAAACAGAAAAAACAAAGTGTTCTTATATTATTCTCCTAGTCTCAGTGTCTAGTTCTTCACCAGTAGTCAGTTTCTGAGTCACACTCCAAAATGGCGGTGGTAAGTAGAGGCCTCTGCCTTTTCACAGTCTGGAATAAGATGACAGTGTATAGGACCAGGGGCAAAAGCTTTATCCTCATGCAGCTTTGCTTTCTGGGATGAAATCCCTCCTAAGAGACTTCTATCTACTTCATACATCTCATTGGAACAAGTGTCCCGTTGTCGTCTTATTGTCCCAACTATCTTATGGTCCTGCTGCCTGCCAGGGAGCCTGGTATTACCAGTATTTCCCCTTTCTAACTGTACTTGGACTAAGAACTTTCACGAGTCAACTATCTTACTGTTACACTCCCTAGGAGAGTGCGGCTCTGGGAGAAAGGGGGTTCTCCCCCAGGGCAGTTTCCTTATGAATCCGATGAGACTGATGGAAGACAAGGGAAAGTGTAGGTTGGGCATTAGAGGCCTGTTTATTTCTCACAGCTCAGTCAGTCTCTCCCCTGGCATGCTCCTCTCTCTCACCAATGCGCTCCCAAATCCTCCCTCTCTGTGTGCTGTACACTCTCCTTTCCCCTGACCCTTCTGGGGGAAACTTCATAGGCACATCCCTGGTGACTGGTGGGCACCTGACCAGTTATTTACCAGGAAAAGAGGGGAGGAGAGAATGGCTGCTACTCTCCACCCCTTACCCCAGACCAGAAATCCCACGATGGTCAGGGGTTCTGCCTTGGTAAGCACCATATTGTTGTGTAAACAGGCCCTTATATGCATATCACTCTCAAGGTCAGGTGGAAATCCTGGTTGAAAACTTTTATTTACCCCACAGAGAGGTTGGCAGGGCCTGAAATCTGTGCTGCTTTGTTGTAATTGTGGTATGGCTAGTGTGGAGAAGATGGAGGCAAACACACCCAGTTAGCTCACTGCAAAATCTGCCTGGATCCATACTTACTAGACCCAGAACTATTGACAACTTATTTAATCCCTCCCCACTACCTATGCTTCATTTCCTTGTCTATTATAAGACAATATTAAAAATTATGACCTCATAGGTATCTTTTTGGAATAAAACACATTAACAAATTTAAAGAATGAACATTTCCTGGGGCATTATACATGTTCAATAAATAATTACTGTTATACCTGTCATCTGAAGTTAGGCTATTTTCTATACAAGCAATAGTATAGAAAGAAAGAAAAAGAAAAACATGAGGACATTGTATCCTCTATGACTATCTCAAAACTGATTTACCTTGAGCATTTAATTCTGGAAGGTAAGTAAGGAAGAGAATCAAAATTGCCATAAAATTGCTTGTCAGTTTAAAACATGGTATTTGGTTCTTGGAAACTGATGGCTGCTAATCATTTAACATCCATGCCTCAGTTATTTATCTGTTTCATGAAAATAGTTTTAGCTGTTGTTCATATGCATTTTTACCTTTAAGCCTCAAGAAATAATATAAGAGGAAATATACTCAGTTAAGCAACGTGAGCTAGGTGACATTCAGAAACTTACTAAAGGCTGCCCAAGACAGGAAGCCACACTCTACAAACAACACACCTCACTGTGAAATCATTTCCTTTTCAAATATACAATCTCTGTATTACTCTTTGCATCATCTTCCTGTCATATAACAATTTATCATTTGCATACAACATTGCAGACTTTCCTTCCCATCTACCCTTGGCCCTACCTGAATATTCTCTGCTCCAGTACAGCCATAAGAAAAGGTGAGGAATGGCAAATATATATATACTCTATATAGATTTATTTAGAAGAACTCCCATATAATGATGGGGATGCCAGTGGGAAGGAAAAATCAGTACAGATTTTTCAAAGCCACAGATGAAAATTTGATGTTACAGGCTTTGTTCTCACTTAAGATTTTAAAATATAATAATAATAATTCAGCAATGAAATGTTCATGTTCAGTTCTACTCACATGGCAAAGCTTCTAAGTAGATGATAAAGACATACAGAACACATAAGCTCTTTCCAGGTGCTTAACAGAACAGAACTGTAACCTATGTTGGAAAAGGAAAGACCTAATAGAGCATGAAATCACCAGCAAGTCTGATGAGAGGATTGGTGTGCACCTGCCGTAGGGCAGCTAGTACTTGAAGCATGAAGCCTATGGTGAAAACACCTTAGGGTGACCCACAATTAATCACACCCTTATGCAATCTCATCCCCTTGAGTGTGGGTGGAACCTGCCAATAAAATTTGGCAAAGGATATCACTAGTGTGATTACGTTATGTTATATGGGAAAGGTGATTAAGGTCCCTTAGCAGCTGACTTTGATTTAATTAAAGTGGAGATCATCCTTAATGAGCTTCACCTCATTAACTGAGCCCTTTAAAGGGGCTCCTAGGTCTTCTCTGATATTGGAGACTCCAAGGACTTCTCTGATATCTTTCCATTGCAATTTTTGAAGAAGCAAGCTGCCATGAATTTCCAGCCAAAAGGAAATGAACTTAGCCAACACGCATGTGAGCTTGGAAAGGAACACAGGCCAGCTGATACTCTGATTGCAACCCCATGAGATACTGAGCTGAGGGCACAGCTAACGTGTGCCAAAACTGCTGACCCACAGAACCTGAGACAGTGTGTTTAAGTGGTTTAAATCTGCTAAATTTGTGGTACTACCACTGCTGACCTCTTTGCAATGTTAGAAAGTAACCCAGAGATGGAGACAGCAGCATTTTCATGCAAAACGTTTCCAGATTTCCTCTGTCAGTGATAATTCCCAATGGGACTGCTGATACCATCAGGGAAAAATCCTTACTTCTGTGTCTCATAACATTAGCACCTGAGAAAAACAGGATACAAGAAACATTTCTGAATAAAAATACAAGTATTTGTTGGAAGAGAATTCAGTTTGTTTGTTTTGTTTTCTCAGTTACCTAGGTCATTTATTCTGACCTCACTGGCATATAAGCAGTATATCTTAAAAGGGCAAATGGAAGAGTTTCTTTGAATGGTATATTGTAACTGAAAGGGTTCTTTAGCTACCCACCTCACTTGCTTGCAAAGAAGGACACGAGAACTCCATCAGCGTAATTTTATTCCCTGCAAGACAAACAGGCAGAGTGGCTGTCTCGAAATAGAGAGCAGCAGTGGCAGCAAGGGGGGAGCTGCTTATATAGGAATTCAGGGCCTTGGTGAGCAGGATGGTGGCCTTGAGACTTCTGAGAAACAGAAACTGTTGCAGACGATAGGGAACTTAGAAACTGCTGTGGGCGACTTAGAAACTGCTATAGCTGCTGCACCAGGAGGCAGTTCAAGGCTGTGTGTTAAAGGGAACCTAACAGTAACTAAGTGAAAAAGTGGCATCTCTGCCTCCATACTGTATTTGTCTCTTTTGCTGCCTTGCCTTTGGGCCAAAAAAAAATACAGGAAAAAGGGCTTTTTTAGCCCTGAAGCCCGCACAGAGGTTTGCTGATCATTGTGGGGAAGTTGGGGTTCCTATGGCCAGGATCCTCACTGAACTTAAACCACTTGATGATGTAACTGGCCTGTTGCTAGGCTACCACTTCTACACCCATAGGCAATAAGCTATTATTGCGCTGTATAGAGAGCTCAGCCCAGTGCTCTGGGTGGAGGCAGAGACGCTAGTGCTCAACCTACCGCTGGGAGAACAAGCCGGGTAATAAACCCTTTCACCCCAAAGAACGTTTGGTGTCCTTTTCTTTGGTCACCTTGAATCCATAGCAAACTTGCCCGGGGCTGATAACCCCTTGGCAAGACAATCATCAACGGGAATTTTTCTTACAGCTTCAGATTTCTGCAAATAGCTCCTTACCCAAAGCTTGCCTCATCTGGAAGATAGGGAAATATGTATGAAAATAATAATTGCCTTGTCAAAGAGTTTTAGGAACATCATGACCCTACGTGGTCAGAGAGAATCAACTAACCAAGGACATGGAGCTTCCCAACTCTCCTTGTATTTTTGCTGGAGCCCAGATGTCCGCACCATCAGGCATCCCCTAATATGCTCCCTCTCGTGCTCTCCCTTCCCTTAGCATTACAGAAGCCTGCGATCAATCCTGAGTTAAGATGGTGCTTTAGGACAATTAGTCCACCCACCGTCTTCTCATTCTTCTGGATTTCTGAATAAAGTCACTTTACTTACCTCTTGTCTCTCAACTTATTGGTACGTCATATAGCAAGCTTGGACTTAGTAAATGGCAAAAGGAGCTCAGAGCTCAGATGGAAAATACATTACAAATTCTTTTTTTGATTTTATCTGTCTTCAATGCATGAATTGAAATCAAGAACTTTGTATTAGAAACAGCAACTAAAAAGTTAACAATGTAATTACTTTTAATATTGAAAATAGCATCAGTATATCTGAAATGTTTTACCTTTGTATTATTCCTTCAGTTTACTTACAGAAGGTGTGTGTCACTTCATCATCTGTTGCTTCTCAGAATGAAATTGATCATTTATTGCCTACTCTATGAAAATCAAGCCAGACACCTTTAAAAATGTTTCATTCACTAGCTGCTATGATGTCAAGCTTTGTCAGTAATGAAGGTAGTTAGATATTGTAAGAGAAAGAGATTTTCCTTTCTCTCTTTAAATTGTGACCTCTTAGCAGCCTAATAGCATGTGAACCTTTTTCCAGGATCAGATTCCTGCTGTATGCATGACTTCCCTAGTGCCCAGCTCCTGCAGCTAAGATGGCTTCCTGAGCCTGACTTCCTGGAGTGCATGGCTGTCAGCAGCACCCAGTGGTCAACAGCTTCCAATAGAACCTCCCCTTAAGTGGTTTCATAGCAAAATGCCACCAACGAGAGAGCTACCTGTGAACCCCCTGGCAAGTCCACTAGTACAGCACACACAGACTGTTCTGCCATCCAGTGAACCACTGCCATGCACCCTCTAGCAAGAGCTGGATTGCAATGCAATTATAGTTACTAAGTATTCATATTAAATATTCCCTGTACAAATTCTTGTGTTATGTCTACCTTCTAATTGAACCCTCAGTGACAAAGAACTAATACTAGGAGTGATTCCAAGAGATGGAACCATAAAGATGAGACCAAGGGGTTGTTCTGGTTGTTCCTGTGTGCTTGAGCACACTCCTGAGCTCCTTGCCAGTGTGAAATGAGACACCAGCAACCTATGATATGCAGCAGCACCACAGTTCATTAGCTATCACCTGCTGTTAATAGTGATAATTTCTTGTGGCTGCAGGGTTGATATTACTGATTATCAAAAACAAAATTTAATTACACACTTTCACTACATGTTTTCTGTAAATGTTAATAAGCAACGAGACCCTGAAACTTGGAATGGGGGTATCTCTTGAAACCGAGTTGAAAATGACAACCTGGAAATAAAAAGTCACTGTGAGCCTTTCTTACCAGTTGAACTATTTCACTCTTGTTTGAAGATAATATCCTTCTGCTTGAAAACCCTGCGATAACCTCACCTGGGTTAGATGCCATTAAAGGGGATGACCGTTCTCTTCAAGTCCCCTTACAAATCATTCTCTTTTGTTACAGACCCATAACTAGTGTCAAATATCAGTATGATCTCAGGGGACAAGTGTGCACATGACCCAGTTAAATATATTTATATTTTTATGTATTTATATATATATATATATATATATTGCTATATTTACATATATATAAACCTTGGTAACATGTTTGGAAGTTTCTAAGTTTGTTATGCCGGGAGGGAAAATATAACAACTCATTAGATTCAGTTCATGATGTCAGTGCAATTACCAGGGATTCAAGATTATTGTGTCATCCTATGTAGCTGGTGATTGCTTCAACACTTTGCTCATGTGAGTGCTTAACTGCCAAAGACATGTGTATGATTTATCATGAAGGCTGGTGAGGATATACCTGTAATCAGAATGGTTTGTCACACGTGAATTTTTGGTGGTAGCTAACTGATCAGAGGGTATGTAGAACAAATTAGATGGTAAGCCTACTGGAGTATTATTTGCTCTGTATAAGAGGAAAAGCGAGAAATGCAACAGATTCCCACCCAGTTTCCAGAACTAAGTCAATTCACAGACTCAGAGTGGCATTAAACAGACCATGGAAAGGAGACTTGTTTATAGTATGAAAGCTGAAACAAAAAGGCAGATCATTGCTTTGTTTGAGCTTAGCTGTGGACATGTTCTCAAAAGATGACTCAAAATTTTTGCCAGTCCTTGCTTGCCTGTAAATGAACACAAATGTGCCACAAGTACTGATTTTGGTGTCACAAATAAATTTTAGTGAGTAGGCAGACTTGCAAATACTGAATCCACAAATAATTGAGAGTTAGCTGTTATCTTAAAACAGCAAGAGATGTCAACATCAGTTTCTGAAGTAAGCTAAGAGTAATTCTTAGAAGGTGAATACAGACTTCAAGTGCATAGAACTTAGAAAGGAAAGGACTTTCAAGCAGAAAAGAAAATTTTCAAGTGTAAGGGCAAGAAGGAGCACAGCACATAAACAAATTACAAAGAAATCAATGAATAGCCTGTTTAGAGTTGTAAACTGAGGTTTGGAGATGAGAACAAACAGGGAGGGCTGAAGTCATTTTACTTATATGCAACTAGAGAAAAATGAGGAAATCGTGATGTCAGAAAAGGTTTAATGATCTTTATGGACCCTAGGGTGGTGCTACTTAGAGTGACTGATTTGGGAAAGGATAGATGGATATAAGGAAATTGCAGCATTTATGTGAACAAAATTTGAGTTGCAACCATATGGCATGTACTTTGTTACAGGTAGTGGATGGACAGGTGAATGAAAAATACACCTTTCTTCCTATATTGACATCAGTGGAGTGGGAATTCAGATAAATGAACAGGCAATTACATTTTGGGTAGTGACAGTCAAGACACACTACCCCAAAATATGGCACCTTGGCATATTGAGTATTTTAAGCTGAAGGAATTTGAGAATTGGAAGGTGCTGGAAGTAGTCTCTGATATTCCCTGAAGCAGGTGGTAAGATGCTCATGGGAGACGTACACCCTCCCTATACTCTGGGGAAAGGAGCTTCCTTATCTCTGAAGATAGAAGACACCAAGTGGAATCTGAATGAACAAGCCTTACTGTTTCCCCCAGTTTACTACACTTTGTTCATACCCTTTTGTCCTATCACATTTTCCATGACTTTCCACTCTTCATCAAACCTTGTATAAAAACATTCAAGTTTACATTTCTCAGTCCTCACTTCCTCATATCCTTGTATGTTCACTTCCTTGAAGTCTCCTGTGTCATGTACAACTTAAATAAATTTGTATGCTTTTCTCTTGTAAATCTGATTTTTTACAGACCAGAAGAGAACCTAGAAGGGTAGAAAGAAAGATTTCTTTCCTCCTCCATAGCAGAAATGCTGTGATTTGGATTGTGTACAGTACTGGAAGATTCGTAAAATGTATGAACACGTAGTCTAGATTTAAGTGGTCAGGGAAGGCTCCCTGGAGGAAGCAAATTATGAGTAGATACAAAAAGGATAAGTAATAGAAATTCAAGGAAAATAAAGCAGGGAAAACAAAAATAGGATTTGTGTTCCAGATAAGGAAACAGGGTATGAACAGATGACAAAATATTTGAGGCTCCATAGATAGAGAATATTTCATGTACCTGAATAAAGTTGAATATACATGCAGGGGCTAAATTTGGGGGATTATGCTGAGTTGTGATGGGAGGAATAAAGTCTCAGAAGGCTGAAAGGAGAAAAAGTCAGAACAAGGAAAAGATGGGTCGAAAAACTAAAAGGAACTGTTCATTTCAGCAGGAATTTTTGTGTTTTTTTTTTTGTCTTTAATCTTTATTTCAAAACTGAAAAATAACGTTATATAGTGCTTTCAGGGGAAAAAACCCAAGTCAGAATTATTCACCATAAAAATGCCTGGCTCCATATTCCATATCCACTTTATATGACACCTTCTTTTATTGTCAATTTTTTAATTACAGTAAAGTTGATATACAATATTGTGTTGGTTTCAGATGTAAAACTTAGTGACTTGATAATTGTTTGCATTACTAGATGATTGCCACAATGGCTGTAGTTGCAATGCCACTTTCTATAGTTAACTGTTAAGATTAGTGTGAACCCTAATAGGCTGATTTCATTTACAAACATGAACACACATATACAGTTCATATTTCTATTATACAATCCTGTACAGTTTGTCCTGTGTCAAATTTATCCTTCCATAATTGTGTGCATCATTTTCCTCAGCAGTTACAAGATAATCATAAGATAAATGTAATATCATAGCCTACATCTTTGAAAAAGTTTTCCAATATGACTAAGCAAAAATTATTTTATTTTCATCTGGATGGAGTGTTTCTAAGTGATTTACATTCTCACCTAATTCCCATAATCTTGTTTTTCTTCTTTTGCAAATTTTTCATTCGAAAACTAGTTACTAATTTTGAATTCTTCTATTGTTTTAACAACTGAAGTTCTCTTAGCATTTATTTTCCAGGTACGTGATCTCTTTCATCTACTTTTTCTCTACAGTTATTTTAAATCTTTGTTATAATAAGAGTCAAATGATCAGATTTCCTCTAATGCTTGAAAACTTACTCTTATGTCTGAAAATAAGACTTTTCTTTGGACTGAAATTATAATTCTATTTAACTTATCAATTTTATTATCTCAGAAATAAATCTTGGATCTTTCCCCCCACCCGATTAACCTATTATGTCAAGATTTCGTTGTGGGTTTTAATTAAAATCTGTTCGTTTTAAGGCAGTTTACAGAGCACTTGAAATTTTAAGAGGACAAAACCGTCTTGAAATCTATGATTTCCTTTCAGCATGATGGTACCTACTGAGTTTTAATTTATAGTACTTTTCAGGAGATTAAATTTTATGGTACATCAATTTTTTATTTTCTGTATTAACTTAAAATTCTTACTTCTGGACTGTCTGCAAAATAGCAAACAGTAGGAAATCAAAGAATATGTGGCCGCTGTCCTAAAATTTACAGCTCAGGAACCACCGTTCCCGGTTGTATCAGCGCCCCCAGCCTGACACTGCGGCCAGTAGGACCGCACCGCGGCTCTAACAGGCTGGGTTGCTGGCTACCCGCCAAGGCGTCAGATGAAAGGAGGGGAGTACAGAGGCCCGCATAGGACTAATGTGTTAGCATCTGTGCTTGACCAGGCAGGGCCAGGTGGGATATCACCCCGCCTCCCTGCCTCTGTCTTCCAGTCTGCAGTGACATCCTTCCCTTATGCGAATTTCCATCGTATTTTGCCCCGCGGAGACAAAGGCCACCAATAATCTATGACTGCTCCTTCATTGATTTCCACCAGGGAGGAAGGGAGCATTGTTCTGTTTTGATTTTAGAATTTCAGAATATGGAATAATTAGCCTTTACTCAGAAAAAAAAAGTGGTGTTTTATTTCCATAGGTGTTTTGTTTTATAATTATTGTCTGTAAAAAGTCGCTTATAAACTTATTTATAACTTAAAACTTACTTATAACATGTTTTTTTCTAACTTTTTTTGGTCTGAGCTTTCAAATACTTTTAAAATTGAAGCTACTATGGAGTAGCTTTATTTAAATGGGAATTCATTAGTTTATTTAAGTGAGAATACCATTGAAGTTGAATTTCAGGTTTTGTCTTGCATTCTTTGTTACTTTCCTTAAAAAAAAAAATCCCATCGATCTAGCTCAAGAATACTTGCTTAAGTGGGACAAAATTTCACCTGTTCCCAAATTTATTTTAAAAATAAATGAATTTTGACTTTAAAAAAATGTTATTTTGACAGTATTTTGTGTGCTTTACAAACTTTTGAAATAAATAAGTTTTAGAATCATTTTCAAAGTAGCTTTCATCCCTTCTATATGTATCATCACTCTCTCCCTCTCTGTGGAGCTCACTTTTTTACCTCAGTTTCGTTAACCCATGGATCATGTTTCCCCAGTACTGGTCTACTACTTCCAGCTTCATTGCATCTTACAAAAATACAGTAGAAATTTTTATCTGTTAAGCAAGTCAATACTCCAAACTACTCCAAAACTTATGAATTCCTTACTTGTCAATTATTTGGAAATCGTCTTTAAAAAACTTTTTATGTAATGATAGAAACTTTTAGGACTATAGGAATGTTAAGGGGTAGGCAGAGAATAATTCCAGTAGGAATAAAACTCCTAGTGTCATATTTAGGAATGATCTTTCACTATTTCCCCACTGTTTTTTTTTTAAACAATAAGAGTTATATAGGTATGTATATATTTTTTGCCGTTACTTTTTTCTTTTATTAAGAGGAATGTGTGCTAGTGTTACATATTGAAAGAACAACCAGTTCAAAAATTAGGAAATGACAGTCCACCTCAGCCTTCTAAGTTGGGCAGTTAACCTTGGAACATTTGCATTTTGGTTTCTTTCTATTCAGATTCACATTTAAGAAATAAATTCATTGTATGCTTCATTATATATGAGTATATGTTATTACATAAACCATGTAATGTTAATAGCATTAACTTTAGCCGGTAGCAGCATGCATTTTGTTCAGGATGTAGTGTGTGTCAACTTTAAAATTTTAAATAAGAACCAACTTTTGAATGTCACAGATTTCCTAAAAATCAGGAATATAAAGAAAGGAAAGTGTCCTTTAAAATATATGGTGTCATCTTTTTCTCATCAATAATTCAATTCCTTCTGAATCAAATACTTTTTAAAGGGATGTATGTTTTATGATGACGTTGTCTTTTTTAAAACTCGTATTTTTGGACTATCCTGAGGGTTTGAATTTAAGTAGTAATTCCAGAGTATTTTTTCTGGCTAGCGTAGTCTGTTTGAAAACTAAGTTTACAGAAAATGTCACCAGCGGCTCTGCGCCCACTCCCTTGCCGGCCATGCCGGCTGTTACTAGCGAGCACCTGCAGATACAATAGCTTGAAGGAAATAAGCCATCACCCTGCGCTGCTGGCTGGCCCGCGGGGCGCTCTGGGAAAGTGACGTCCTGGCAGGGTGGACGGCGACCCACAGGGGCCGATCCAACCCGGTCGGCGCGAAAGGCGCGGAGCTCTGAAGTTGGAGTTGCTTCCTTTCGCTGTTTCGGTGTCCGCAGCCCACAGAAACCTACAGGCTTCACGTTCGTGGTTGTTTTGTAGCGCTCTCAGTATTATGTTTAGGATTTCACTTTTTAAAACATGAATGTGCAGCTACCCTCTTAGAAATGTACCCTATATAATAAAGATTTTATAAAATCTAATTTTCCCTATTTATCTTTTACTTTCTTTCTTTAGTTCTGGCTTTATGTGGCCTAAACACAGCTTTCAATTTTATACAGAACAATATGAAAATATATTTGCTTTGATTCTACGGCTGCAGAAGTTATCTGTGAGCAAATTTGTTTATATTTTAAACATTATTTTGTGTTTAAAGTATTTTGTCTTTTAAAATATTTTTTAAATGTATTTGTCAAAATGTTTGGAATATATTTCAGTAAGTTTGATGGTAGAGTTCATTATTTTGTTTTTATTTTAATGAGACTTTCATTAAATTTTTTTCTTCCAGTTTTCTTTTGATTCTATCCTTCTATCACTTTTCTATGTATCTACTCACACAGGCAGAGACAAGGGCTTCTTAGAGCAAATTTGCCACAATGCCACTGTTTAATCTTAAAAGACCACATGGATTTTGCACAACATAAGAGTATATGTTTGTTTCAGTTTCATGTGTGTGTGAGTATTCGAAAATCAAATTTTTTAAATAAAATGGTCCTTCTGTTGTCAGGCAGCTGCGTCTGGTCCACTTGAATCTGCGTGGTGTGGGTTCAAAGCCACCCCAGAATTTGGGGGTGCTGTAGAACACTGGATGGGATAAGATTATGTTCTAAGAACTCAGAGGCACAGGAGATTTTCAGGCAGTCTACTAAAGAGCATGACTGTACAGCTGCAGTCCTGTCCAGGTCACCCAAGCAATAGGACCTTGCAAGCCCGAATCAGAGATCTTCGTAGCCCTTTTCTACTTGTCTGAAGTACGATAGAGAGAGTGAAGACTTGTGCTTAAGTCTAGAAAGCTAAATGAAATAGAAAAATGACAGACACTTACCACTGGAGGTGGAAATTAGAATTCTTGTCTTTATCATGGAAAAGAGTTCAGAGACAGGTGAAATCAGCTTAGGCAACAAGAAAGTTTATTTGATATAAGATAGTACACTCAGACAAGCGTGTGGGCAACCACAGAGATAAGGAGTGCTTAAAAGTGTGTAGGATTCTGTCTTTTAAGGCTTTCAAGAATGGGGCAAAGGGCCAGGGGGTGTATAGGCTTACCATGTGGTCTCATGATGTCTATCTTCAGTGAGAGACATATGTCATTATCCAGTCTGTCCTCTAGATAGTCTCTAAAATAAAGTTAACACAAGAATTTCTTGATCCTCCTCTTCTCCAAAATAGTGGTTACACTCAAGCAGTGGGGACATATTATTTAGGATGACTTGCCCTGCCTTAAGATAAGGTCAGTTATTGGCTCATTACCACAAAGTATGTTAGGAATTGTACCTCCTAACTACTCCTTGGTTTTTAAAATGGAATCTTTGCCTTAAGATGGAGTCCCTTCTGCTTCTACTATACTGTTTATATGTTGGCATTTTTCATCAGAGGCAGGAAAGGTTAACCATGATGCCTGTCCCATGTCCCTGCCCTACTTCACTTCCTCCCTTTTCAAAGGACACAAAACCCAGTTTTGCAGTACTTTCAGATTTATACACTTGTGTTTTGAATGACCTGATACAGCTTTCTTCTTTGTAATTCTCAACTTCAGCATATATGAAGTTGAATTTATAATATGCTGCCCCTTTTACCATTCACTGAAGGTACTTTCTCTTATGTAAGTAAAAATCCTCACTCTTTAACCTCCGCTTGCATGCATACCCTGTCTAGTCCACCATCTCCTCTGTTATAGATGCTTAGAAACTTTTTTCATATTGCTAAAGCAATTATTTCATTTACAATTTAATCTCATAACTTAGCCCTTTCCTCATTTTTGGATATTTTCTTTTCTCCAGTGGTTCTGCTTCACTTTCCTATATCCTTCAACAAAGGCAGTGGTTCCCCCACCTGAGCGTACCTCAGCGTCACCCTGAGGACTTATTAAGTCAGAGTGAAGACCCCACCCAGGATTTCTAATTCACTAGGTATGATTTGAGGCTTGAGATATTGTATTTGTAAACAAGTTCCAGAGTTGATCTGGTGCCCACACTTTGAGAGGAGCCCAGCCAGTGGGACTACGGTTCATTAACCGGGGTAGAGAAAACCACTGAAGTGCACCCAATCACAGAGCTGAAGTCCACTTTAATTATGTGAGTGAGGGCTTTATGTACTCAAACTCCCTCAGGGCGAATGGGGGAGGGAGGTTCATCATAGACTGAACTTCAGAGGGAACAGACTTGTTCAAGACCCCGCGGCAGTTTAGTTAAAATTAATATGTCTTTTAGTTAAAATTAATATGTCTAGACATCTAGATACACATATTTGTCTCCTTGACAATACACCCTTAAGCAGTATGCCATCTTTGTTACTCAAAGTAAGGCTGTGAACCAGCAGCATTGGCGTCACCTGGGTGGGGTCTTGTTAGAAATGCAAATCTTAGTTCCCACCCCAGAGGCACCGAATCAGAACCCAAATTGTAACAAGATCTTCAGTGATTCCTCTGTTTCTTAGAGTTTGAAAAACACTAATCTAGGCTGCCTTTCAAATCTCAAATCCCAGAAGCAGAGTTTAGCTCAGTGAATAGCTGAGTGGCTAATGCTTTATGGTTGCTTTCTAAGTCAGCTGCTATTGAAGATTTGTTTTGGAGAGTGACCCAGGTGTGATACCCTTCCAAATCAGCATGAATTTAAAGGGCATGTCCTAGAGGCATATCTTCCCTTTCTACCTCAGAACAGCTTCTAAAAAGGCAGAGACATCTCATGCTTTGCTTTGGCATGGATACTCATAAATTCTAGGAGTAGTATAGATCGAAATATAGTTAAAATATTCCAAATGCCCAAGACTCCTCTACCAGGATTGCCTTAATGCAGAACTGGATCTGACCCAAAGTCAGTAGAACTGTAACTGAAAGTTCAGCTTTGTGGAGGCTTATGAAGCAGCCATGTTTAAAAAGCTTGACATTCTGCAGGTGAACAGACTTTGCTCGGAGGCTTACTCAGAGAGTTAGTAAGGAAGCAGGTGCAATCTTTTATGGTCTTGAAAAACAAGGGTCCTGAAGGAGTTGTAGCCTGTTTGGGAAGGTATTTCTACAGAGTAAGCTGGAAATCACGTCTGTGTGCACTCAAGAAGAGCCTTACTGTTAATCTAGGGAGAGTCCAACTGCTTTTCCAGGTAAGGGAGTGGGAACAACTGTGACGCAGAATCCTAAAACATAGGGGTTGGTTGTAATCCAGACAATGTGCAGTGTCAGTTTCTCTGAGTCCTCCTGTGGTTAAAGAGCTCCAGTCAGAGAGATTATCTGAATGCTAAGAGAAGTAATCAGTCCAGGACTTTGTAAATGACATGAATGTTCTACCCTGGTCCTGTGATTATGTCAGAACTGAGGCTCAGGTAATGTTCCTGTTTTACATTTTTCCAGTCAAGTAGCCAATGCTGAAAAGAAGGTGGGAACAGTCATCCAGACCAACTCACCATGGGTCCTCCTTGGCCTATTAAAATAGTTTCACTTTTGAGTAGAACCTAAAAGGTTGTGGTGGTTGACTGTAACACAGGATGTGAGTGTAAACCAGTGTCAGCTAGCATCTATTGAGGGCTTGTTCTGTATTGGCCACTGTCCTTGCTTTCTATGGAATATTCCATTTTACAGGTGATAGAAATATCATACAAAGAGGTTAAGTGCCTTATTAAGGCTCACACCCAAGTGAAGAAATGGAAGATCCCTGGCTTTGTCCAAATTACTGTGGATCTCTTCCCAATCTTGTCCTCCTCTTCCAACAGAGATGAATCCTCTGCTGCTCTTTACAGTTTTATCCCTTGTGATTACATAGTTAAGCTATAGGAATAGTTTGTATAATTTTGCCTGTTCCTAACTGTATATGTTTTGGGGGTTTTTTTCCACTTAATATTATGTGTTCTTTTTTTGCTGCAAAAAGCTTTGTTGCCATTTGTTTGCTTCTAACTGCAAAAATGTTTCCATTTGAGTTTTTTAGTATTGTTGATACATCTTCAATATTTATCCATGTTGTGTTTAGCTACAGTTGTACCATTTCATCTCCAGATAGTATTTTATTGTTGGAGGCTGAGTTCGTTCTCCTCAACAACAAAGAATTGAAGGCAGAGCCACAGGAGTGAAGTAGAATGAAAGTTTTATTCAAATACATACCAAGGGAGAAGCAGGCCAGAGTCAAGGTAGACAAAGGCAGGCTGCTTATTATAAGGCTTCTTTTTATGGGGTTTTTGGCAGGACAGAGAAGTCCTTGGTTGACTATCTTTGACCTTGGAGACCTGGTCTAATTGGTAAAAAGAAGACAGGGGCTGCTCTGGTGGCTTCTCTGCCTGTCTTTGGATATTTTATTTTCTCTTATCTGGGGAGAGTCTGTGCTTGGAGATTTATCATCTGGGTATGTTGCTTTTTCCATCTGGGGAGTGCTTGGACGTTCCAAGTAACTCCTAGTCCTTGAAAAAGCAACTAATTGACACTGTGAGTCTTTCCTGGCTCTCCGGTTTCATATGATTAGCTCTGAGTCCCTTTTAGTGGATTTTACTGGCTTTATTTTCCCCCCACCTGCTTATGTCTACCTTTCTGCCTAACATTATTATTGTCTATATCTGTATAGATACCTGTATAGATATATGTATATATGCATAATATGTATATATATATTTATACATATTTGTGTACATATATTGATGTTAAATATATGTTTACATGTATGAATAATAGCATTATATCTATATCCCACAGTAAATTAGTCCCTTCTATATGTGACTATTGTTTGGTTCATAGGTGGTCTGCAGTTATCACCAACACTACTGCCATGAACATCTAAATAGGTGCATCCTTAGATCCTTACACTTAAATATAGGAGCAAACCAGAACTTTACACTTAGCAATGTGAAAACTGGCAAATGGTGACTGTCCATAGATACCTGCATGTCTACCAGGAGATTTGGGTAAGGATTGAGAAATTGAAACATCTGGTTTAGCTGTGGTGATTTTCTGACTACTTAAATCCAATTACATTCCCTTGTTCCAACTCTTTATTGTATTGTGAGCACAATAAGGGCAAAATCTATGATTATTTTCTTTGTTGACTTAAATAGAATTGTGTATGATGGCTTGTACTGAAGTTATTCAGGATTGAGGCAGAGAAAAGCTGAAATTTCAGCCTCTTTTTTGTATTTGCCTTTGCACCGCAAAAAAAAAAGTACATGGTATATGTGTTAGTTATTAGTTAATAAAGGGCTCCTTGAAGAAAGTACATTTCCAGTGGTTATGTTAATTGTAGAAAAAGAATATGCCTACAGATTTTGTAGGCCTTTTATTTTCAAAATTAGGATTACTAGCCCTCCCATGTGCACCCCAACACTCCACTGCCTCTACCCACCTCCACCTTCCTCTGTTACCATTTCTGCACTGTTGTACTCCATGTTTTCGATGTTATCCTCCTGGGGTCTTCCTTTGTGTATTAAATTTTCCAAATCATTTTAAAGGAGGGTTGAAAGAGGAAGGGAATGGGAATTGTAATCCAGGTGAAAGTGACAGTGGCTCAGAACATGATAAACCCAGCATGGCAAAATATTTAACATTAGTGAATGTGGATAAAATATTATTTTTAACATTCCTTCAATTTCTATATGTTTAAGGTTGTTTCAAAATAAAAGTTAAAAAATATGGAGATACTCATTTAAAAATTTTTAAGTGGAATGTATGTATTACATATACATAACATTCTTCTAGAAGTATACACAGACACTAATAACACTGATGCCTCTGTATGTCTTGGGGTGGCAGCATGGTGAAGTGACAGAGATCTAAGTAGAGTTTCTGTATAATTCCTCATCCATACTAGCATACTTCTGAGAGAAAGAAGGTGCTATTCATAATTATGCCAGGACAGTGGTTGTAAACTGAGTCTTTGCCAAGTAAATGGAGATATGTGGTCATCAGGGGTTGAAAGCAGACTTTTCATTGTGTGTCATCTTGTACATTTTGATTTTTTAACTTTGTGACCATATTAGTCATTCAAATATATAAATAAAAAGAAGTATATAATTAGATAAGTAACCACTTAAATATTTATAAATATAATAAGCATTGGAAACTGGCTGAATTATTTAGTATCCTTAGGGTGGAATATAAAGTAACTACTTAAAGAATAAGGTAGATCCATAAGTACCACTGAAAGTAGAAAGCTAAATATCAATACTTGTTTCAGAATCCAACATTTTATCATCATAAAAATATTTATGCATATATAAGTAAATATGTACATACATTCTATTTTTACATTTTTAAACAAATGGGTGTAGTGCTCACTTTGGCAGCACATACACTAAACAGATGGATATATCCATGCTAATTTTATTTAAATTTTATTTTGTAACAATCTTAAATGTATAGAAATGGTAAGAATATTAAAAACAACCCCCATTTATCCTTTACCCAGATTCACTAATTTTAAATATTTTGCCACATTTGGTTTGTTATTTCTCCTTCTCCACCAATGTGTACACTTTTTGTTTGTTCTGACCAATCTGAGAGATAGTTACAGACATTATGCCACATAGTATTTCTTAAGAACAAGGGCATATATTTAGATAGCCATAATACAGTCATTAATTCAGGAAATTTGATGTGCATTTCTTTCATCTAATCTCTCACATCTGTATTCTAATTTTTCCAGTTGTCCCTATAATGTTTTTATAGCATTTTTTCCATTAATGATCTTGTTTAGGATTATAGATCCTACCAATCTGTCATGCCTTTTTAAATCCTCTTTAATTGGGAGTAGTTCTCTAGCGTGCACTGCTTTTCATGTGGTTGTTCTTCTTGAAACATACAGGCCAGTTACTTTATAGAATGCCCTCCACGTGGGACTGTCTAAAATGTCCTTACAACTATTTAGGTAAATGCCTTTTTGGCTGGCACAGCACAATTTTTACTACAGTCCAAATGATGTCTTATAACTACATTATTACTTCCATGCTTTGTAGTTGGCATTCTATCTTAAGGATTTTTCTCCCCCTGACCTCCTCCCCCTACTCATCTGTCTCATCCCCTACTCATTCCTTGTAATTACTTATAGGACTTTTAGAACCAAGGTCTCAGTTCTAATATATTACTTCTTTTAGGTCCTTTCAGATATATATAAATATATACATAGTTACATATACACATACATATATGTATATATGTGTATATATAACTATATGTAGTTGTATATAACTGTGTAGATGGTCCCCGACTTATAGTGGTTGACTTATGATTTTTTGACTTCATGATGGTACAAAATCAATAAGCATTCAGTAGAAACTGCAGTTTGAGTTTTGAATTTTGATTTTTTCCCAGATCAGCTATATGTGGTACAATCCTCTCTTGTGATGCTGGGCAGACCAATGGGTCACAGCTCCCAGTCAGCTACATGATCATGAGAGCAAACAACCCATAAAACTCAGCACCATTCTGTACCCATACAACCATTCCATTTTTTGCTTTCAGTACTGTAGTCAATAAATTACATGAGATATTCAACACTATTAAAAATAAACTTTGTATCAGATGGCTTTACCAAACTGTTGGATAATGTAAGTGTTCTGAGCATGTTTAAGGTAGGCTAGGTATTTAAGGCTTTTTCAACTTGTGATATTTTCAACTTAATGTTGGTTTATCAGGACATAACCCCCTCAAAAGTAGTGGAAGATCCATATAAAACTGTGTGTGCATGCATACGAGCATGCCCATATATATTTTTCCATGCATTTATGACAATTGAAATCCCTATCCAGTCCCATAGGGTTTGTCCTTGCCTTTCCTTGCATCACCTCCTTCCACACTGAGAACCCTCTGTCCTACTGAGTGTCCCCCCCTTTCTGTATTGTCTTCTCCCTTTCCTTCTCCTCTCCTCTGCTCTCTCTTCCTCTCATTGGTTGCCAGACTAGAGAAGCACAATGCAGGCATCATAGGTTTAATATCAGATTTGTTAAAATGTCACAGAAAATGCAAACAGGTTTCTGGAGGGTGAAAGGGGCTTGGTCTATGAAGATGAGGAATACTTGTGGGCACCCAGGGACTCAAGTGTCCATGGCTCAGGGGAAGCTGCAGGGACTCTGTCAGGTGGCAGTCCCATCTTGAGGGTGGCAGCCTGTGCCCTGGGCTGAGTGACTCTCCTTGAGTTGCCACACACTTTCCTATGAAAGGTGAAGGCACACTTTCTTTTAAGCCTGATCTAACATTGCATTTCCTGTTGGATATTGGATATGAAGTCAGGGTCCATGTGGTGATTTTGTGTCTCTGCAATAGGCCAAAAATACATATTTTTAAGTAAAATGGAATGACAGAAGTGACAAGTTTGCCTAAAAAAAGAGGACCAAAAACCTGTTTGTTCAAGACTGAACTTTCACTATAGTTGGAGCTCTGAGTAAATGGGTCTCTGAATAAATGTCAATAGGAGATTTATTGGTTTTTAAAGTTACAGTGGTGGTATCAACAATTACATTATTTTATTAAGGGAACAAAGGATATTTGATGCATACTTTGCTTTAATTGTGCCTATGTCCTTAGTTTAAATTCTCAAAAGATAGATCACTATCTCCAGAAATCTGTAAATCTGTGCCCTGTTTCATATATACATTATTAGAATTCAGTAAGTTGTAAAAAGCTGTTTTGTAATTGGAATTACATGCTACAATCTAAGTTTAAATTTTTCTTTATTTTCTTTTGTGATTGCATAGTCTTGATTACCAGGAACTGCACAGTTTTTCTTCTTCTGTATTTTTGTTTTGTTTTGTTAATTTTATTCATAGCAAAGTCAAAGGATAGCACAATTTTATAAGTTTTTATTTTATTGGTAATAGAATCAAGATTAGTTCAATATAATCACTTGGTATATAATACATATTAAAATATAGTTTTAATGTTATCTTTATCCATTAGCCTTTTATACTCCATTTTTAAACAAATCTTAAAGTGGTATGAAACAGATTTTCTAAATATTTTTAAATTTTGCTGCCTTCTACATCTGATACTACTTCCATTTTAAAACCATCTGGAAATTAAATGGTCTTTGCATTATAATTCTTAAATATTAAGGGGTTTAGTACCACTTGGTATTCAGAACACATAAAAGAAACTGTCATAAAAATTAAATAGAAAATATACATTAGCAATATAGTAAATTAACAAAAATTTTTGAATTTTCCAAAGAATATTGCATGAAGTAAGGTACATTAAATGCTTTATAATGATTAAGTCTAGAACATTTTTTACTTGCATTCTTTTCATACAGCTTAAAACTCCCAAGCACTGACTGAATGAGAGACCACTTTATTTTTATTTTTATTTTGGGCTATTCCCATGTATTTTATTCATTAGTATCTCATATGCTGTTTTACAAAGACTTACTATACAAAAGTATACATTTGTTGAGGGTTTTGATGAGTAACCATAGTATGCTATAGTATTTTTTACTGATTAAGAACTGTTTCTATGGAAGAAACTTGATACAGCTTCACAAAGAGGGGAAATAGATATACATTCCTCTTTATTCCCAGCCCCTGGCAATGAGAATTTTACTTTCTGTCTCTATAAAACTGACTACTCTAGGTATCTCATGTGAGTGGAATCATATATTTGTCCTTTGATGACTGGCATATTTTACTAACATAATGTTTCAAGTTTATCCACATGGTAGCCATGGGTCAGAATTTCTTTCCTTCCAAAGGCTAAATATTCCATTGTACATATAAACCACATATGGTAATTCTATTTGTAATTTTTTCAGGGTACGACATACTGTTTCCTATTGCAGATGTACCATTTTGCATTCCCAACAGCAAGGCATAAGGATTCTAACTTCTTCACATCCTAGCCAACACTTGTTTTCTGGGTTTTTTTTAATGTAATTGTCATACTAATGGATGTAAAATGGTATCATTTATTTACTGATTTTTACTGGTTGGCATATCTTCTTTGGAGAAATGTCTATTCCAGTGCTTTGTCTATTTCTTAACCATGCTGTCTTGTTGAGTTGAAAGAGTTCTCTATATAGTTAGAATATTAACCCTTTATCAGATAAATGATTTGCAAATATTTTATCACACTCTGTAGATTGCTTTTTCATTGTTGTTTTGACTCATGGAAGTTTAAATATTTGATGTATTCCAATTAATCTCTTTTGCTTTTATCTCCTGTGCTTTTGATGTCATATCTAAGAAATCATTGCCAAATCTTATGTCATGAAGCATGTTTTCTAAGAGGTTCATAGTTTTAGTTCTTAAGTTTAAGCTTTTGATTCATTGTGAATTGTTTTTTGCTTATTATGTAAAGTTAAGGGTCCAACTTCATTTTTTTTTACATGTAGTAATACAATTTTCCCAACACCATGCATTGAAAAAAACTGTCCTTTCCTCATTGAATGATCTTTGTACACCTGCTGAAATTATTTGGCCTATATACAAAGGTTTATTTCTGGTTCTCTATTTCATTTGTCTGTATGTCTTGCTTCTTTTTAAAAAATATTTTAAGGCTTTATATTTCAAAATTAACATTCCTAATACAACTTGTAGGAATAAATACAGAGAGGAAGATTGCTAATCATACTGTTCTAACCAGGAATCCCTGACAAATTTTGTGATGTAGGCCAAGTGACTAGGTTAGAGATCAGCAAACTCTTTCTCTAAAGGTATAATTTATTAGACAGATTTATTTTAAGAGATTGAGTCATGTGATTATGGAAACTAGCAAGTCTAAAATCTGTAGGGTAGGCTGGAGGCAGAGAGAAGAGTTGCATACTTTAATCCAAAACTAGGCTGGGGACAAAATTCCCTTTTCCTTGGGAGACCTGGTATGTTCTCTCTTTAAGACCTTCAGCTGACTGGATGAGACCAATTCACATTGATGGTAGTCTGTTTACTCAAGGTCTACTGATTTGGATGTTAGCCTCATGAAGAAAACACCTCACAACAACATCAGGCTGGTGTTTAACCAAATATATGGGCACCATGGCCCAGCCAAGTTAACACAAAATTATCATCATAAGTCCACCCCTCATCAAGATGGAGCTCATGTGTATCTTCTTAAACAAAACCCCATCTCCAAATAAAAACATTAGCAATGTCATTCTTTCCCCTAACACGATACAACTATCTTATGTAAAACTAATAACTCCTTCCCCAGAAGAAGATGCAAAGTTTTTGGGTGATCTTCACTTTTCCTTGATATTCTGCATCTGAAATGCTGTGATGTAAAGTTAACAATACCTAACTACTATAATATGAAGTTACTACATCTTATAAGAATGTAAGAGAGGGAAGAAAACAAATACATATAAATGAGCATACACCCACACAAACATATTTGTAAGAAAATACAAACATTTATAACAAAATATAAGGAAATTCTCATGACTATTTCAGTCCTTCTTCCTGTAACAATCAGGTTTGTAGCTGGTATTTATAACTACCTTCTTCCACTACCCATTCTGTATGCCCTTTGCCCTCAGTGAGCACCTCAGCTGGTTGTGCTTCTTTACTTGGCAGGGTGACTAAACCTTCACTTCTGAAGAGCATAAGCCATTAATAGTCTTGCCTCATTGTTGTAGTTTTCCACTGGCTTCACTTACAGGGCACAGTAATACTAAAAGATGCAAAGGGATATGCTGCAGTTCGGACATACTCTTCCCTACCTCTATTGTGGATTAGTAGTCTAATTTCCCATTGGTAATTAGGCTCAGTCACCTCAGACAGCAGTTGCTTCCTTATTTGTTGATTCAGAGGCATGAGGAGCCCAAAGTGACTGGGTGGCAGTCCTAACTTCCAGTTCAGTGGAATCATTGTTGTGTCATCTGTTTGAAGTACCCCTCCCTTTGAAACTAATATTTCTAGGCCAATAAAGTATAGGTCACAGGGACAGAAAGTAAAAATTTTTGTGGGTCACTAGGATTAATAGTTAAATGAGGCTACTCCCATTTCTACCCTTCAATTCCTGGACTCGTAAATCCTGGCTGTCAGAGAAATTGCACCATTCAGCCCTGGAGAACCTCGTCCTAGCCCACAAGTTTCTGCCACTAGCTGGCACTGTATTTGAATCTTCCAAAGGTGTTTCCACCATTTTATCAAGCCAGCTGCTTTAGGATGATGGGGAATATGGTAAGAGAATGAATTCCATGAGCATGGGCCCACTGCTGCACTTCAGTTGCTATTGTAAGGGAGAAAAAGGTTTTCCTAGGGTCCCTAGCTAGATCTGAAAATTAAAATTATACAGGCAGTTTAAATTCTCCTTTTTTAACAGGAGAAAAGCATGCAAATTTATTTAATATAAGTTTTATGTGTCATGAGAGTTTTAACAGAGAAATGAAGACCTGAAGAAACAGACCTGAGTGTATTTATGTTAGGTTTATGGAAAAGTGGGCAGTTGTGGAATAATGAGTATGAGGTAATTGCAGTCAACTGGGGAAAACTTAGGCCTGTTTGTTTAGATTTTTCTCATCATCCCTTTGTCTTCAGAGATATGGATGCTCCTTTCCTCCAAGGTACAGGAGGGCATCTCTCATATGCAGGTTTTATGACCTGTTTCAAGGAAGAAGGGTCAGGTTGGGGGAAGAGTGACCTTCCTACTTCTGTTGTTTTCTCAAATTTCTTTAACTTGAAACACTCAGTTTGTCAAGCTGCCGTATTTGGGGGTAATATGTCCTGAATCCCATCACTTTTAAGTGAGTTCCTTCATCAGAAGCAATGCTGTGTGGAATACCAAAGCATTCTGTAATTCCATCATTGGCAGTTTTGACACAAGTATTGCATGCAAGGAAGGAAACTCTGTATCAGAGTAGGTATCTATTCCAGTAATGAAAAAATGCTGTCCCTTCTACATTGGAAACAGTCCACTATAATCAACCCGTCACCAGGTAGCTGGCTGATCACTGCAGGGAATGGTGCTGTATCAGGGACTCAGTGTTGCTCTCTGCTGATGGCAGATTGAAGCAGTGGCTGTAGACAGGTTTGCTCTGGGGAGTGGAAGTCCATGTTGTTTAACCTATGTATAACCTCCATCCCTGCCACCATGGCCTCTTTGTTCATGAGTCTTTTGGGCACTAATGGGGTGGCTTGGGAAAGAGGCTCACTAGTGTCCATAGAAGGGGTCATACTGTCCACTTGATTATTAAAAATCCTTCTCTGCTGAGGTCACCTTTTGGTGAACATTCACACAGGACACAAATATCTTCACCTTGTTTGTTTGCCCATTCAGAACAATCTATCTATAAACCTTCCTGGACTTTCCTTGTCACCAGTTTTCCAATCATATTCCTTCCAAATACTTGACCATTAGGCCAAACTATTGGCTGCAGCCCATCAGTCAGCATATAATCACACGTCTGGCCATTTCTGCTAAACAAAGTGAACAACTAGATACATTTCTGGGAGTTCTTCCCTCTGGAAAGATTCCCCTTTATGACTGTTCTTCAGAGACATCCCAGAATGGAGCCACAGTGCTGCAACTGCTTTGCTTTTGGGTGGTGTCTGCATATCACACAGACTTGAGTTTTCTCTTTGTCTGTCATATGATCATAAGGAACCTCCGTGGAGCCATACCATCTGCTAAACTCATTTTACTCATTAGTTTGAGAAACAAGTTTGAGAGTATTATATACATTGTTGCATTGAATCTTGCCTCTTGTAAGTATGCGATTAGGGATATCCAAAGGTGATATTTTGCATATCTCTATTTCTACATCATATACCATGGACTTTTCACGCCCTCTTTACTACTGGATATAGAGTCATTAATGCTTTTAAATCTAACCAGCTTAAAGAACCAGTTCAGAAAACTCACTCTTGAGATTCTATTCCTCTAGAAACAATCTGATTATGGATCTCTGTATTAGGATTCTCCTGAGAAACAGAACTAACAGTGTGTATTTAGGCACGCCCATTCTCTTTGTCTCTCTCTGTCTCAAAATAACTCTCAAAATAAAGAGGGAGGAGGGGGAAGGGAGGGAAAGAGGGAAAGAGAAGGGATGACAGGGGAGAAGTAGGAGTGAGGGAAGAGAGAGAGAGATTTATTTTAAGGAATTTACTCATGATTGTGGAGGCTGGTAATTTCAAAATCTGCAGAGTAAGCTAGCAGGCTGAAGTCCCAGGGAAGGGTTGATGTTGTTGTAGCTTGAGTCCAAAGGCAGTCTGCTGTCAGAATTTCATCTTTTTTAGGGGACCTCAGTTTGTTTTCTCTTAAGACCTTCAAAGGATTGAATGAGACTCATCTATGTTATGGAGAATAATCTGCTTTACTTTAAATCTGCTGATTTAAATGTTAATCCCATTAAAAAAAAAATCTTCACAACAACATAGAGGTTAGTGTTTGACCAAATATCTGGAAGCTATGGCCTAGTCAATTTACATAAAATTACCAGAACTGCAAGATAGCAAATACTTTTGGCTTCGTGGACTGTATGGTTTCTGCTTTGGAGGGGAGGAAAATTTTTTCCTTAACTCTTTTAGGGTCCCTGGCTGGGTCTAAAAACTAACCTGACAAAGGCACGCAAATTTATTTAATGTAAGTTTTGTGTGATACTGGAGCCTTTATTTCTCAGGAAATAAAGACCTGAAGAAACAGACCTGGTATTGTTATGCTAGATTTGATGAAGTCTGGGCAGTTGTATAGAATATATGATAGGTCAGACAGAGTATGAGGTTTGTGTAGCAAACTGGGGAAAACTAAGCCTGGGTTTTTGTTTGGACTCTTGATGTCTGTTTGTCTTTGGAAATAAGGTTGTTCCTTCCTTCTGGGTATAGGGAGGGCACCTCTCACATGAGGCTTTTACTACCTATTTCAAAGGAGAAAGATATGGGGAAGATCAAGGTGACCTTACTGCTCTTGCCATTTTCTCAACCTCCTTTAGCTTAAAATATTCAATATGCCAAGGCACCATATGTTGGAATAGTGTGTCCTGAATTCTGTCAGTTGTAACTACTCAACTGTGCAGTTGTAACCATAGTGAATATATGAAAAGATCGACATGGCTGTTGAGAGATGATAGAAAATATGTATATTGGTCTCTGCCCCTAGTTCCTATCACAGAACTCTAAAACTCCTCTCCATTCCTAAGGGGTCAGAGCACTACGAGCACTCTGGACAGGCTCCTGTGTGGGGGCTGGTCACCAGAAAGGCCAAGCCAGGATTAAAGGCTTGGAATTTTCCAGCCCTGCCCCCTACTTCTCTAGAGAGAAAAGAGGAACTGGAGATGGAGTTCACAATTAATCATGCTTGCATGAGAAAGGCTTCATCAAATTCCCTAAAGTACAAAGTCTGGAGAGCTTCTAGGTTAGTAAACACATGCATATACCTGGAAGGTGATGCATCCCAGCTCTGTGGGACAAAAGCTACTATGCTTGGGGTCCTCCCAGAGCCCAGCCTGTGTATCTCCACATCTGACTGTTCATCTCTACACTCTATCATATCCTTTAATAAACTGGTAAATATAAGTAAATGTTTCCCTGAGTTTTGTGAGCCTCTCTAGCAAATTAACTGAACACAAACAGGTGGGCGGCATGGGAACGTCCAATTTGTAGCCATGCCAGATAGAAGCTATGGGTGTCCTGGGAACCTACTACTGGGACCTGGCATCTGAAGTGGCATGGGGGCAGTCTTGTCGGACTAAGCTCTTAACCTGTGGGATCTGACGCTATATCCAGGTAGTTGGTATTAGAGTTGAGTTAAATTTGTAGGATAACAAACTGGTATCAAGGAGAATTATTTGGTGTTGAGAATCCCCTCCCCCCACACTGGTGACAGAGGTGTCAGAAGTGTTGAGTGTGGTAGTGGTATGAGAGCAAAGGAGAAACACTGGAGATGGAGAACTGGATTTTTCTCTACTCAGGAGGAAAAGACTGGGTTTTTCTATTCAGCTGTGTTCTAATTACACTTTATGGACACTGAAATTTGAACCTCATATAATTTTCATGTTCACAAGATTAGTCTTTTGATTTACTCCTAACCATTTAAAAAATGCACAGGCAGTAGGTGGGATTTGGCTTAGTTTGCTGGCTATTTAGAGTGTTCTTGCTCAAAGCCTAGACATAGTGAGAATGTGTGCAAAAGTGGTGGAACAGTCTTTTCTGTTGCTTGTGTCCTCTTTGGGCATTCTCAAGTGGGGTAAGCACTTTCTCGCCCTGCTCAGCCTTTTCCTAAATTGGTCCTGGGGATTTTCCAGGAAGGGTGCTATCAGAAGATCTTCCTCCTGCTGTTCCCCACTTTGGGGGAGGTAGCCAACAGCAAAGATTTCGCTCTAATAAGCATTCCTGTGAACCGATTGTGCATGTAGAGAAAGGCTGCCACCCAGTGCCTTGAGCAAGGATCCTGTCAGGCAGTTTTCCAACTTTTGTGCTCAAAGTGTGTGTTCTCACTTGTTTTTTCACCCAGCTTTTTGCTTTGGATTTAGGTCCATACATACAGATTTGCACAAACCTTTTGTGGAATAAAAGTTATAATGAAGGTAGTCATTACCCAGAGAAGACAGTCATTGCAGTATAAGGTAGTGGTTAAGAGCAGAGGCACAGAAACCAGAATGCTGGGCTTGATCCCAGGTTACCAGCTACTTGTGAGTGGTGTGATTTGGGGTATGGTTCTTCACCTCCCTGGGTCTCAATTTCCTAACCTGTAAAAGGAATGGAGATAGAAAATGACTCGTATGGTTGTTATTTGGACTAATGTTAAAGTACCTGAAATTTACCTGGCGCATAGTAAGGGGAATATGTATGTGTAAATAAATGAAAAATAAAAATAGCTGTTCACACAGAATGCAGACTGCAAACCATATAGTCTTTATAGTTTATTGCTTTGAATTTCTACTTCTCAATTTTTAATTTTGTTGTAAAAGTACTTTAGCCTCTCTGCAGTATCATTGCCAATATTATTTGCCTTCTACAAATTTTTAAGATATAAAGTCATTTTACCTGTACCTCAAATTGCTTACATCCTATTTTATAATTTTCATTTCTTTTTATTTGTTTTAATAATATATTGGAATGAAATTTTTTGAAATGTTGTTTTAGTGGGTAGGACTATTTTATTTTCATATAGCCAGAAATACTTTTTATTTGAGACAAATATCCTATTTTAAAGACCCGTCAACAAAAATCATCCTAATGACAGGGAAAACAGATTGGGGATTGGGTAGTGGTAATTCAAATAAAACTTCATAATATCTTGTTTTATATTTAAAAATCAGGCTGATTTTACATTTTGTTCTTTAAAATAGTTGTATTTGTTTTATTTTAAAGTGTTATATTCATCCCCTCCAAACGTCTTTTATGCTGTTGGGATTTATGTAGATCTTGCCCAACTAGCAGATTTTCTGGGGACTAGAATATGTGTATTTAAAATCTGAAGACCTCCTGGTTAGAATCTAAGCATTTTATTCTAGCTGCTTCTCCACTACTTCCAGTATTCACCTGCCTGATCCCCATTCTTCCTGATGGTGGGCTAGGTGTCTGTGGTGGCAGAGGGTTCCACTGCCAGGGAGGAAGCCTAGTGTTCTTTGTTCTTCATTTGCCAGAGGAATACTAGGGCCAGAGTCGGGCATCCACATGCTATGTAGGTTTGAGTGTGGCAAAAGCACAAGATAGGAAGGACTACCCTGGTAGACAGAGCTGCAGCAGGTACAGAATAGAAAGATCACAAAGAGCAAATTCTTCATAATGACTGAGCATCTTTGCACTTTTTTCTTTGAAGTTCCCTTTTCCTTATGGAATTCTATGAGTTCTTGACGTAGTGATTAGGTATTAATTCATTATCTAAGTACATTGCAATTGGGTTCACCTGTCTCTTCTCTTTTAACCTTGTTTATTGTGTCCTTTTGATGGATAAGTGTTCTTGAACAACTTGTGCTGTACGTTTGCCTTGTTGGCTTTTTGTCTGGGTAAAGTCCATGAATTCAAATCACAGAATTTTCTTAAAAATGACAATTGCAGAGTTTCTTCAGTGAGATGTCTCCCTTTTACCCTTGTCCACTGGCCTTCTCCTTTTGGAGGTAACCATGTTAGGACACTTTTTGTGTATCATTTTCTGATCAGTTTTTTGCCCTTAATTAACTTTTTATTTCAGAAAACTTTATATTTACATTATTATTTGAAGGTAGCACAGAGAATTCCCCTAAATCTCATATACATATATGTCACAATTAATGAGCCAATATCAATATGTTATTATTAGCTGAAGTTCACACTTTATTCAGATATACTAAGTTTCTCCATAATGTCCTTTTTTCTAGTTGAGTATCTCATGTGAGATAATATATTAACATATTACATGGTACTCTTGTCTCAAGGCTCTTCTTGGTTGTGACAAGACTCAGAACATTTCTCAGACTTTGTTTTTGAAGCCTTAAATAGTTTTGGATATTACTGGTCAGGAATTTTGTAGAATGTCCCACAACTGGGATTTAAAAAAAATTTATATTGTACATACCATGAAAATTCACCTTTTAAAAATCACATAGTTTAGTGCTTTTTCATATGTTCATGACGTTTGCAACCATTCCTACAATTTAATTCTAGAATGTTTCATCATCTATAAAGAAACTTTATAATCACTAGCAGACACTCCTCACTTTCCCGGATAGTCACTCATCAGATTTCTCTCTATGGATTTGCCTATTTTGAACATTTCATATAAGTGGTCTCATACAAAATGTGTCTTAGTGTGTTTGGATTCTTTTACTTAGCATATTTTCAGGTTTCATTCATGTTATGAATCAATACTTCATTTTTGGTTTCATTGGAATATAATTACATTAGGTTATATTCCGTTGTATAGATATGCCATACCACATCACATTTATCCATTCATCCGTTGATAGACATTTGGATTGTCTCAATTTTTTGACTATTATAACTAGGTTGCTATGAAAATTCATGTGCAGAGTTTTTCAGATATACGTTTCATTTTTGAGGGGATTATATCCCTAGTAGTATTACTGCAGGTCATAGGGTAACTTTATGATTAAATTTTTAGTTATCCCCAAGCTTTTTTCTAAAGTGGCTGCACTATTTTACATTCCTGTCAATAAAGTAGAGGGTTCAAATTTCTCCACATTCTCCATAACACTTGTTATTGTCTTTTCAATCATAGCCCTCCTAGTGAGTGTGAAGTGTCATCTCACTGAGTCATTTGTGTGCATTTCCCTAATGACTAATGACACTGAGCATCTTTTCATGTGCTGATTGGCCATTTGTTTATTTTTTTTTTTTGGTGAATTGTCTATTCAAAAACTTTCCCATTTAAATTTTTTTTCTTTTTGTTGTTGAGTTGTAAGATGTCCTTTATCTACATGACTTGCAAATATTTTCTACCAGTCTGCTGGTTGTCTTTTCATTTTCTTCATAGTGTTCTTTGAAGTAAAACTTTATGTGACTGTGATGAAGTTCAGTTTACCTTTTCTTTTTTTGGTTACTTATATTAGGTGTCCTGTCTAAGAGGCCATTGCTTAAATCAAGGTCACACAGATTTACACCTATGTTTTCTTCTAAGAGATTTATATTTTAAACTCTTACCTTTGAGTCTTTGACCCATTTTGAGTTAATTTTTTATATGATGTGACATAGGAGTTCTGATCAGTCTTTGCAGATTCTCCAGCTTCAGTTGTATACAGAATAGTTTTACTCCATATTTGATGTCCTTTAAGCTCATATCCTTGAGTGTTTTACTGGGGAATAAGTCTAGACTTTGGAAAAAATGGAATGGTTGGGAGGGCAGACAGGTCAGGATCTGGCAGCATAGTTCTTAAATAACAAAGCTCACTGATGAAGTCTCCTTTTCTGTATATTCCCTTCCCAATTGCAGGATATGCTCAGTCAGGCTTATAAACTAATATAAACTAGCCTCTTTAAGTAGATAAATGATAATACTTATTTTTAATTCTAAAAGTGGTTAATGATCATTTCAAAAAGTATAAACATGGTAAAAAAAATAACAAACAAAACAAAAAAAATACCCAAATTGTCACAGCCAAGAGGAGCCTAAAGAGACATGATTACTGAACATAATGTATCTTAGGAAACAACTGAGGAAATCTGAATAAGGAATGGATTTTAGGTAACAACAAAAACATATACCCAATTCCTACTCCCCTGAGAAATACTGCTTCCATGTGGAAGTACCAGTATAATATTCGCATTTCTGAAGGCCAACACTTCTGTAGAGCTTTTAGTCGGTATCAGACCCTGCTCTACAATGTGTATTAAGTCATTTAACTGTCAAATAATTGTGTAAGTACAGTTCCCTGGATTTTACAATTAGGAAAATAAGGCACAGAAAGTTAGGTAACTTCCCCAAGGTGATATTGCTGTCAGGGGACAAAGCTAAAATTTCAGTCAAGTCTGAGCCCAAAGGCATGATTTTCAGCAGTAGACTATAGTGGTGTGTGTTTTTTCATACCTTTTTCAATGTGCGCATAAACCTATCTTACACAACCTATCTACTCACACACACAATATATATATATATATATATATATATAAATGCATACACAGTTAATTTTATAGCTTGCTATTTCTTTTCATGATCAGAGTTGACTTTCTATATACAGGGGACTCAGAACAGTCAATATGCCAGAGTGGCATATTTTGTGGTAGCATGTTCCAAACTCCTTCATATGTTACTTCACATGAATATGTGTAATGAGCTATTAGAAATTTCAACCTTTGTAGGTCAAAAATTGTTAAATATTGGTAATTTCACATTGTTCAGTCTAACACTTCATTCTTTATATCAGCCATATTTTATTGTTTATTTATGCATTAATTTATCAAGCCTATATTCCATGAGGAACATTACATAATTTCAAATATTTTATTATGATAGAGGTCTGCGATGATGTCTCTTCAAACTGTTTGAATGGCATTGGGAACAGAGCATGAGTTTAGAGGGATGGGGAGGAGATTTTAGCCATTTAGTCACCTTTACTTGAATTTAATCCTCAGTTCTTTGATATGGACAATTGAGAAAAGGGTAAAGCTATGTAAAATGCTATGCAAATACGCTTCAGGGTTACTTCCTTAGCTTCCCCTTCTCAGCATTGTTTTTTCCTATGCTATACATATGCAGAAATTTTGGAGTACCAAAGTGCCCATTACAGGGTATTATTAGGGAAAAAAATCATGTATCTACTTGTTCATTGGTATGGTAAAAAGTGTTATTTCCTGCATTCCAGATGTCACTGATTATTGGTAACATCATTTTTTTGCAACATTAACATTATTGGTAAATGTATCCAAGTGAAGACTTGTTTTATGTAGGGATCCAAGTTCAATTTTTTTTTTACAAGAAATGAAAAACAAATTTCCCCAATTTGGTCATTTTTCCATTACATATTGGAGAGTTTAATTACATCATGGTTGTTTTGGCATTGTTTTCACAATTTACAAAATTGTGTAAAGTAGAAACAGGAAATAAAAAACACCAAATTTGAAGTTTTTTTTTTAGATTTTCTTTTAGCTAGGCCTTCAAGTAGCTAGCAAATTTGCACTGACAGTGGTTTTGCATTAATTTAACTTTTCCAAACCAGCATTTCTGGTATGCCTTTAGGAAGACATGAGGGTGATTGTAAATCAGGATTGTTAGGTTGGTGGTGCCCGTAAATATTTGCAGGGAACCAGGAATTATTTTCTGAACATTTTACACATTTAAAAATAGGGAGATGCTGCAATATTATCCCCGGGGTGGTACTGGTCACTGAAGCCCCCTTTTTCAAGGCACCAGTGCGTAGGCCACTTGGAGTCCAGCAGACGCCATCCCTCTGTCACTCTAGTTGGAAAGGGCGCTGGCGCCCCTGCACTGCGGCAGGACCGCGGCACTGCGGCAAACAGGTGCGCCTGCGCGGCCAAGGCCGGCGGGTGGGCTGTGGCGCATGCGCAGGGAAGGTATCGTGATGTGCTGTTGCTGCAAGCAGAGCGCAGAGCCAGGCAGCCGCCAGAGATGCCTGGCGTCCTGCGCTGAAGAGCGGCCAGCAGCACGATGGAGCGGGTCAGGTCAGCGGTGGGCGTACTCCCTCAGGGACAACCCGGGGACGCTTTTATTTGTTTGTATTCCGAGTGTGCTGAACTTGGAGTATTGTTGTTTATACTGGGAATCTGGGCCCTAAAGGTCTTTGTTGTGGAGAACTGGGTGGGACATCCGGGACTAGTGGCCTAGCGGTTCCCGCCTGGATGGCGTCCTGCCTGCAGCGTGCTGTGCGCTGGCCCGTCTGCCCGTCTCTTGAGTTCCTTCAGATTCTAGGGTGGCCTTTTGTCCTTGAGATCTGGAGAGTGACTGCAGATGGGGAGGGTGCACGGCAGGGGCCGCGGTGCCTGAGGTGGGGGACGGTAGGCGGGTCCCTCCGGGCCGCGAGGGGTGGCGGGCGGGCGCCCTTGGCTGCCCGTGATGGCGGCGGTGGGAGGAGCGGGGAGTGCAGTATGAACAGTGCCCGGGCAGGGGGCGGCGGCAGGGTTAATGATGCCGGTGGTCCGGAGGGGCGGCGGACCGCCTGCCTGGGAGTGATACAGAGGGGCGGCCGTATGTGACTACGTCGGTGCTGGGAGGGAGGGGCTGGGTGGCTTCCATGGTGGTGCATGGGAGGCCGTGGCAGGGTGACTACCATGGCAGTGGCACCAGGGGTTGGGTGGCCGCCATGGAACTGATACAGAGGGGATGGTGGGTGGCCGGTGGTAGCAGTGGTGCGTGGGGGCGGTGCCAGGATGGGACCGTGACGTCGGTGCCTGTTGAGGCCTCCTTGGAATGGCGGCCATGCTGGTGAGCGAGTGCGCGGAGGGGGCAGAAGGGAGGGGGCGGCAGGCAGGTTGTCTGAGTGGCAGGCAGACGAAGGGGATGGCATGTAGTCCTCATCATGTTTAAGATAAAACATTAGATTTTCTGTGACCTGAGACAGTTTTAGAGTTTGACTGCTGTGGCGAACTTGCTGCCCCACCCCTCAGTTGAAGGGATGGTTGCAGAAATGTTTATGTCCTTATATATTTTACTGTTTAATTCCTCAGTTTTTGGCTTTGACGTACGATTAGAGATGTCGTATATAAGCTTGCTTTATGCACTTCATGAAAGCTATGCCAGCTTGGTTCCAGGATGTGACACAGTAGTAGTATGTCTTGTTTGCAGTGATTTTCTTGCGTTCGGGCTAAGGTTTTCAGGCAGGCTTGGGAGCCCATGAGGCGCCTGTGCCGCGTCACTGCCATTGTGCGGCTCCCCGAAGATGGCTGCCGCTGCAGATGCGTGGGTCTGCGCAGGCGTGACAGAGTAGGGGGTGGTTGCCCCCTCCCCCAGTGCCGCAGTGGTGGAGATTGGGTAGTCTGCCTTTTTCAGCCTGGCAGGAATTTCAGCTGCACCCGGCCCCAAAATGCTGTGCTGAGGGGAAGAGGTCGGCCTGGGTGAGCAACTGCCCCCTCCCCTAAGTGCCGCATTAGGGAATGATGCACAGTTCGGGATGCGCAGGCGCAGGAGGCATGAGCCCATCTCCACCCCATGATGGGGTGGGCAGGAGGGGAGAGGGCCTGGCAGCCGCCCACTTCACCTGTTGGCTGCAACTGCTGTTGCTTGTCTGCTGTGCTGCAGTGGGGGCAGGAGAGGAAGGGTACAGATTTATTCAGCCTCAGTTTTGTGGGAAGCGCACTGAACCCAGCAAATTTGTACAGGGGTAGATTTGTACATTGTAACCCTGTCTGTAATGGGGCTTTGCTGTACCTCTGCTTTTCTGTTGTGTAGAAGGGAGAAGTGGGAGTTTGGAGGGCAAGAAAGGCTAGACCATCCGAGGATCCCCTGTGACTTAAGCCAGTCTCCAGCACTGCTTCAGGAAATTTTAAATGTTTTCTTGACTCCAGAAAGGGCCATTTTTCATTCTCCAAGGTGGAATTGTGTGCAATTCACCATTTTTTTTCGTATTCAAAAGGAATTCAGTAACCCGTTAGGCAATTACCTTTCCTATATAACCTTTGATTTCCAATTTACAGATTTGTTAATTCCACAATTGCATCACCGTGTTTATTTCTTAATCCCTGGGTATTTGTATTTTGTGATGCTGCCTTCATAGATGATTTCCTTAAATCGGGTGAATCAGGGCTCCTCCAACTCTCCCAGGAGCTGAGCTGTAAATTGTGTTTGCTCAAGGAAAACAATAAAAGTAGAATGCTACAGGGCTGTGGGTGTACATGGCACTGAGGAATTCTCGCCCTTGGTCAGATTTTTAAATTGCTTTTGATCCATCCTTTCAAAGTTGAAGTTGGAGCTACTATGAAACTTCAGTGAGAAAGTATGATTAACTACTCCTGTATTCTGTATTCCACTACTTTGATTTTGTTTTGACATTTTTAAAGGTTTTGGTTTCCTTTGCAGGATTTTGATAATGCTTGCCTTTTTGTAATCTGTCATAACCAGTAAAGTGTGGCTGGTTGTGCTGAGTTGGAATGTAATTAATAACATAAACCCAAAAGCTTGGAAAGCTTTATTCTGAAATTGTTTCTCTTCGAGTTGTTTGAAAAGTAGCAGGAGTTTGAAATTTTGTGATACAGGTGATCTGTGCACTTTTTCCGGCTTGTATAAAGATATTGCTTCAAATGCTTATATTTCAGTTTAACTTCTGATCACTTGGCTCTTTGCAACATGAACATGTATTGTCCTGGTCCGCCATCTGGTCCCCTTTCACGAAGACCCAAGATCTTGGTATTTCTAGTCTCTGGAAAGACCTTCAAAGTTTCAAGGTTTTTATCCTGCCCGGTGAATATTTGGCTTTAATGTTAGGGCTTTTTGAAAATGGGGAAGGGGTGTGAATACTTCCTGTGATTTGGAGCAGGTAATCTTAGTCGAGAAACTGTTGTACTGCTGTCTTAAGGCAAAGTACTGTAGTTTGGATTTATTCAGAGTTTATTTTGTATTATCTTGGCTTCCCTAGTCTATCCAGTATTTTGTTGCTGAAATATTTTCCCCATATAGGGTTACATGACATCTTTATTCTGTTTCCCTCTTCCTTAATGTGATCAGATTTGTTTTTACGAATTTTTACATTTAAGATGTCAGGGCGTTGAGATGTTGAGATAATAATTTCTTTGACTCTGCACACTGCTTAGCTATTTTTAGGAAGAAACCTTGAAGTAAGCAGGGTATGAATATTTTCTCAACATGACAGGGACAGTGAGGATTTTTTATGTTCTTCAGTGACTTTGTCACTGGTCCTGTCTGTCCCCTGATCTTTTGTGGCCCAAAGCCAGGAAGCTTGAGTAAGAATTGCTGATAGGTTGAAGCAACATCCATCACTGAGAAAGGTTGGGTATGGAAGTTACTTTTTTTGTTTTCTAAGTCCTGAATACTGGCTGGCCCAGAATTATTACTTTTATTAATATGATTTTACAGGTTTTGTTTTGGAGACACTCATTTTCTTATATTTATAGAAAGCTCTTAAGACTGTGATAATCACACATCATTTTAAAAATTTTCATGCTTCATATCTTAGTTGAATTTTTGTTTCTTGGGGGTGGTTGGTATATAAGGCATAGTAAATATTTTATAGAATGTTAGGCAATTAGGAAAAACATTTTATGAACTCACCACCTTTGGCTTTTCAGTGTATTTCCAGATTAATATTATTTTGTAAATAAGTGATTTTGGCACAAAATATTGTGTACATAAAACATTTTTTCCCCATAATTGCTTAATTTTTTTAAATGCAGGTTTCTGGATTGGGAATGCAGTTAGGAAAATTATGCAATTTTGTGCATATGTATTTAGAACAAACGTCAAAAAGTTTTCAGAATAAATCTGTTCATGACTTTATAGCTTTAAAGAGAAGATTTAGAAATTTGGATAGAATATTTTTGTGTTTTGGTTCTTAACTTAGACCTTTTCATACTGAGCAACTGATAATAAGGGGCGAAGGAATTGAAGATTATTATTTTTTGGTAATGGGGTATTCTCAATTACACTATTAACCAGAATCAATGTTCTATGATATAGCAGAGGTCCCATGATAGTTCCTTTTACTGAATAGTATTAATATAATGTATTATAAATAAATTTTATGTATTAGTAAATACATTTTTGGAACCCCCATGCTGTTGCATGAATCAGTACTTCATTTTAGGAATAAATGACATTCCATTGTATGAATATACCATACCACACCTATTTTTATTCGTTCATCAGTTGTTATACTTTGGGTTATTTCCACTTTTTGGCTATTAGGCTATTATGATTAATGCTGCTAGGAATATCGGGCTCAGATTTACATGGTCTTTATTTCACTCCATCTAAGTGTGGAATTATGGGTCAAATGTTAACTAAATGACTGTAATGATATTGAACTTTTTTTGGTGCCAGTGCAGATTTTTATATCTTTGCAAAGAAATCTCAAATCCTTCACCCATTTATAAATTGATTTTTTCTTTTATTATTGAGTTGTAAGAGTTCTTTACATATTCTAGCTACTAAACTTTCACCAGCTGTGTATGATTTGTAAATATTTTTTCTCCCATTCTGCTGGTTTTTTCACTGTCTTGATAGTGTATTTAAAGCAAAGACTTTTATTTTTGATGAAATCCGATTTTGGGATTCCTCTCTCTTTAGGTACATTGGATGTGTTATTTAAGAAACCATTGTGTAGTCAAGGTCAAGGAGATTAGCAAAGTATATACTTTTATCATTTAAAAATGTGATATGTACATGTGATTTAAAAAAAAATCTTTTCTATAGCTTGTTCCAAATATAAAATTTTTGAAGCAATCAACTTGCAGTTATTGGTAAGCTATTTGACTGGGTTACTTTGCATAATCTAACACGAATTTAAAAATAACTAGGGTTCAGGGAATTAGCTTTAGGGATGTGTCCTTTGAATTCTGCCTTTGAAATATTACACTGCATTACTTCTGTAAAATGCTTTTCCTTTTGTCCTTTCAAGTAGCATTTAAAATTTTTTTGTTTTATGAGTGGTTCCTGTAGTTTCTAACATGGGCAACCCAAGTGGGAGATTACATGCTCAGATTTCTTGACCAGACATTTTGTGAACTGTTAGATAGATCATAATATGGCGGCAGCTATCTTGGTGTCATTTATTTATTTATTTACTTTGGCTTAAGCATCCCATTTGTGTTTTATTGGCAAATTCTAAGAAACCATCATTCTCATAGGATGTTGCTTAAGTAGACATTCTGTAAGTCAAACTTCATGCTGTGTTACACAAAAGAATATTCTAATAAAATAGTTTTCAAACAATTTTTGGTATCAGTGTTGCTGTTTTTTCAGGGATATGTACGTATGGGTAGTAAATCTGTAATAAATATATATAGTGTATAGTTTTACATCTGTATATGTAAATATAAGTAGAAGTATTTTTTTTTTTTTGCTTAATTTTCTGATTTTTAACCCCCAGCCAGATTTTCTGATATTAAGAGGTTTCTAAAGCAAGAAAATAGGTTTAGGACAGATCCTGACTAATGGAGGATAAAGACATTCAAATATTTTAGTTTTGCCTTTTTTTTTTTTTCTCTTCTGGTTTTACTGAGATATAATGGATATATACGTCACTGTACTACTTTGTTTTATTTAGGTTATGGGAATTTTAAAACTCCATATTAAAAAAGCTCTAAATATAACCTTTAAATAAATGGCTAGTTCATAAATTGGTGAAGTCTGTGAAACAAATCCCTCCTTCTGCTTCAGGGACCGCTTACACCTGAGACGGACTACCGAACAGCACGTACCAGAGGTGGAAGTTCAAGTCAAACGTCGAAGGACAGCCTCACTGAGCAACCAAGAGTGAGTACAATACATGGATTGAGAACCAATTTAGGTTAGATTCCTTTTTCAAATTAGAACAAAGTATTATGCAGTGAGGGAACTGCAGCAGATTCAATTAATGAAAGGCATATGTAAACAAAGATGTAGCAATAAAGCAATTAAATCATCCTTAACCATGTTGTCACTAAAGTTAAAATTTTAGTAAAGTGAATTTCCTTTTTTCCATATACAATGTAGGGTGGGTTTTATCTTTGTAAAATTCTACATCCTTCAATGTATTTACATTTAAACTATTTTGCTTTGTTATTTATGTTGTTAATCACAATCTGTCCATTAAATGAATGTTAATTTGTGTAATCATACTTGCTCTGTAGCATTTAGATTTTTATTATTAGTGCATATATCCAGTTAAAAATTTGAAATGTACACTTTTTTCCCTCCTCTTATTCAGGACATATACATGTACTTTTAAATTTAGGTTTGCAGGAGAGAGGTTTTAATAAAAAATATAGGAACATTTTTAATGACCTGATACATACTGAGCATACATTAAATCTTTTTTGTCATTGCCACACATCTTGACAATATCAAGTACTGTCAGGTACATGTACACAGTGGTTAGCAGTATTTTTCTTTTATTAGGTTACTTTTCAAAATGTATTTTTAATACATTAATGTAATCTCTTTGTAAAATGTAATTTTGAGATAAAAGTGAGTATCTACTTTAAGGCACCACCAGTCCATTTCCCTTTCCTCTCCAGATGTAATCCTCAAGTACTTTGATTTCTACCTTTTCAGACCTTTATGCATTTATGTATACACACAGTGGGTAGGGGAGAGGCATATTTGTGATTTGTTTACATACGTGAGATTTATTCTATAACAGTTTGCCTCGAGGATCTTTCTATGTCAAAGTGTATTATAAATCTACCTGATTTATTTTACAAATTGCAGAGTATAGGTGGCATAATAATTATATTTACCATTAGCTTACTGATGGATATTTAGGTTGTTTGTAGTTTTTAACTATTATAAATAGTGAAGATAGTCAATTTGAAAAGTAATATTGGTTAATATTAATTACTTGAATTTTATTTCACTTCCTCAAATCTAAAGTCTTAAAAAGTTGTAAAAAGTAACATTTTGTGTCCATTTTTGTTGTTTGCTTATTTTAAATGTGAAAAATATTTGCACATTGTAAATTACTGGTGAAGCTAAAAATTTTCCCATTTTTCCTATTTGATTCCTTTTCTGTTTATTCTTTGTTACATTTTCATTTTGGAAATACTTCAAAAAGGAGTATTTTATATAATTTTTCCTTTATAAAAGGCTATTTGTCTATTTCTTTATATGGTAATGTCTTTTTTTCCCATTTCAGTCTTTTGTCATTACAAGCGCTCTTAAAGTGCTGCCATTTCTTCCCTCCAGAATCTCTAGAAATACCTTGAGGTAGCTGAGAGGTTGTGATGGAAGTGTGAGTGGCCGGGCATCTCTTGGGAGAGGATCTTTTGTTTGTGGGTGAAGGCTCTATCATATTATATTTTCTTAGAGCCTTTATCCTATGCAGCAGCAACGTGGGCCAGTATAACAGGTGACAGTCATCATCTTTTTTAAGTCTCCTTTAGGTGCCATTTGCTTGTTCATATCAATGGAAAAGTTTGTTGCCTTCCAAGAAGAAATAAGTTAATTTTCCTGACCTCTTCTGTATATGTTATGTATAAATACTACAAAGTGCTGATTTGGGGGAAGGATCTGAAGGGAGTTTTGAGTTTGGGAAATAGAATGCAATTTCCCCAGTTAACATCTCTCCACTTTGAGAGTAAGTAGATTATAGGAATGGGTAAGTAGTATTGTTAGTCTAATCCCTGCTAAGGACATACATGATCAGGATTTGATCAGGATTGGGGAATTTAATAGTTAAAGTCTGAGTGTTTATTTTAATAATAGACCATCAATCTCCTGCCTTTTCCCAAATTGTAAGTATTGAGAGTTGATATTCCTGAGGAATTATGTGGGTACCAGTTCTAAAAAACAAAAAAGGATTGCTGTTAGTATCCCATCCAAAACATATGAAACAAAATGGAATAAAAACTAAAATCAGATGTAAACAAAACGTCCAGCAGACCAACAGTAAGTATTAACAGAAGCTTATTGATTTCCATTCCTGGAACTGATGCTTATTCTGTCTTCCTGTAGATGTATCACCAGATCAGCTCCTATTCTTTGGGAATGGTGCATGTTTTCCCTGTTTCTTGATGTATTGTGAATTTGAGAGAACTTAGAGATTGGGGATGGAAAGTGTTCTGAATCTACTTATTCAGTGTCTTTTCTGAATTTATATTTTGCAATTTATGCAGTAAATGCTGGATATACTGCATCTTATGTTCTCAGTCTTATCTCACTCTTCAGTTGGGTTTCAGGTTAAAACCAAAAAGGCAACTGCAATAGGATTTTAAAGAAGCAAAAAATTTTTTTCTGTCTGAAACATGTTAGAGCCTTGTGACGTGGGAGTCTTAGTTGTCACTTGGTAACAGAAGGATTGGAACTGAAAATGTCCAAATAAAGATTTAATTATTCAGTGATTGGAATGGGAAAATGTAAAGGCATGAGCAATGCAGTTCTGATCATTACTACCTGAAATGCAGATTTGACAGGTTAAGGTTACAGCCTCTCTGAAAGATTAC
Source organism: Smutsia gigantea (assembly GCA_032199065.1). Classification (NCBI taxonomy): domain Eukaryota; kingdom Metazoa; phylum Chordata; class Mammalia; order Pholidota; family Manidae; genus Smutsia; species Smutsia gigantea. The sequence continues at coordinate 147,637 of JAVSCE010008087.1, read as the reverse complement.
TCTCCATTCAGATACCAATGTCAAGCTCTGGGGTTTCTTGGCCACCTGCACTTCTCAATAGCTGAATGTAGATTCAGGGTTTCTGTTACTCCCCCAGGTTCAATAATTTATTACAATAACTCACAGGACTCAAGAAAGCACTATATATACTTACTGTTAATTCTGTTATGGAGGATACAAGTCAGGATGAGATAAGTGAAGAGACGGCAGCTTCCCTGTCTTCGGGATGTGAAACTCCCTCAACATATAGATGTATGTTAACAATATAGCTCACAAGAGCCTTGGATGTCTAAAATTTTTATTAGAGATTACTGAGACATGATTGAATCATTGGCAACATGATTGAACTTAGTCTCACTCAATTTCCAGCTCCCATCCCTTTCCAGGAGGTCAGGCTTAAAGCCCCAACCCTCTAATACATGATTGGGCTTTGTGGCCTGGCCAGCAGTCCCTGTCCTGAGTTGTCCTGTTAGCATTAACTCTGGTGTAATCCAAGTGGCCCACCATGAATAACAAAGACTTCCGTTACTTGGTAAATTCAAGGATTTAGTAGTTAACACCCAGGAACAAAGTCCAGCCTAATTCTTTGTATTACAGAATGTTAAAAATGTTACTTAAAAACTTAATAGTGGAAAGCCTTTTAGCATAGTCCCATTTCTAAATCCAATTGCTTTTGAATTCTTTCATGTATATATGTGTGTGTGTGTCATCGACATATATATCCTATATCAACAAGGGCAGAATTGCTGGTGATTTGGTTTTTCATGCTTATCTCATTAGCCAGCAACCTGTATAACTTCCTACATCTCTTCCTTATCCTCAAGGTTAAATTCACAACCAGTTCACTCATCTGTAAAGATACATTGAGGGCCTTTCTCTGGAATTCTCTGCTAACTTATAAGATGGTCCATTTACATGTTTTGAAAGCCTAACAGCCTGGGTCCTGGAAATTTCTGTTGCAAGGAGAAAGTTCTCAGGAGGATCAGCCTGGACAACAGCCTTAAGTCTCACTGGAAATGCCTTAGCAAATGCCTCAAACCATCCTCCACCCCTCCTCGCAGGGTTAAAGAATTGTTTCCAGATAGGTTCTATGGCAAGTGAGTAATGGATATGGTACTGATGGTATTTCCATAGGGCTTTTTAAACCAAAAGTGCTTTTTTGTTTTTAAGTTCCTTGATAGTATCTTCAAAGTGGGTAAGTTTAAGTCTCTCAGTTCCGTATACATTCCTGTATGCAGAGACTCCTGTTTCTTGTTTTACATTTTTTTCATAAGGATGGTATGCTCTAAATCATAAATGAGGGTGCTTTAAGCATTTTAAGGATCTTTAAGTTTTCATTTCTTTTGTTACCTATACAAGCAAATATCTTTTCATTTATATGTATTGTGTTCTTATTATAGGTGTCAGCTGTACCCAAGGCGATCTCAGCAGCAGCAAATACCTGTGGTGGATTTCCAGGCCGAACTGAGACAGGCATTCTTAGCTGAGACACCAAGAGGTGGTTAAAGCAGTGTTGGAACATCTAATAGCTGATTGCCAAGACAAGACCAGGTTAGAGCTGATGCAGTCATGGTCGGGAATATAAACACATGATTAATGAATAGGGTATTTGAAGGTCACTTATGTGGGATATGTTAAGATAGTATTTTCTTTTTAAAAGGAAATAAGTGCATTGCAGAAAGTTTTAAAGAAAGTAAAAGGATCTTAATATTTTGCTCTGATATTTTTGTATTACTTTACAGTCATTATAGGGTGTGCTTTTTAGGTAGTTTTATTCATTTTTAATTTGTATTGCTGTTCAACTTAACATATAAAATATACTTGATTATAAATGCCAAATATCCTGCTAATGAGTATCATTTATAATTCTCTTTTGTGAGGGACTTCATTTTTTTCTACTGGTAATTTGAATGAAGCTTCAGTGAATTTCTTCACATAAAACATTAGATAAGATCATATCCTTAGAAATGCAGATGTGAAAATAACTTGAATCAAGGAATATGAACCTAAGGTACATTTTCTAAATTGTATTCCAAAGTATTATATTTATATCAGTTTCTATTGCCTTGAAAAATGGAATGCCAGTTAAAATACACTTTTACCTGCACTGGTTACTTTAATTATGTATCACTTGTGCCTATTGAATTATAAATAAATGCACATCACAGTCATTAGCAATGAGAAGCTAAGTATTTTCCCATGCTTATTTACTAATTATTTTTTTGTTTTGCCCTTTTCTCATTTTTTTTCCACCAGTGTGTTTAAATCAGCTGAGAATCTATCCATGTATTTGAATCAGCTGACAATGTAATAAAGATATTAGCCTTAATTTTTCAGTGTGATGTAGATTTATTTAGTCTGTCTTTTTATGTTGGTTGCTTACATTTTTAGGAAAAAGATACTCAGAAATTGACTTTGATTCAATACTTTTTTCGTTTGTTACTTTATTTTAGTTTTAAGATTTCATTGATCTCAATCCAAAGGGTATAGTATATTTTTAGAAACTTAAGAGAGGAAGGGGGCTTATAGATGAGTTTCCTTCTAGATTTTTTCTTTTTTTGAAATATTACCCCTCAAATTAATTAGGCCTGTTTATAACCACCATTTTGAGTTTAAAATAAAGGAGAAAAAAACAAATTTTGTGAGGGGAAACCCTTTCCTGCTGAATCTTTTACCCACATTCTCCACTAATTGTCTGGACTTGATTACAAGACAGTGGAATTGATTTAAGACAATGGCATCTGATCTTTATCCCCAGATGTTCCCCTTAAGGACAGTTTTAAAAAGAGTTAAGTTTGTGCGATATTTTTTAGCCAGGAATTTTTTGGCTGCTCATTGTAATTCATGTACTCTTGAAAGTTCCTAATATAAGATTATTTAAGGCATACATTATGATTAATTTTCTGATACTATGTTTTAGTCTAGCTTCAAGTGCTAGTTTTATCCAAACAGTACTAATAACTAGGATTATCTTAGAGCAAAGGTTGGTGAAGTATCTGACCCACTTACTGCCTGTTTTTGTAAATGGAATTTTATTGGCACACAGCCATGTCCATTTATTTACAAATGCTCTATGGCCGTATTGGCACTACAATGGCAGATTCAAGTGGTTGTGGCAGACTGAATGGCAGGCAAAGCCTAAAATATTATCTTCCCCTTTAAAATAAAAAGTTAAATGGCTTCTGTCTTAGAGAACCACATCCAAGGATGAAGAAACCAAGGTGGACCCAGTGTGGGAGTGGTAATAATTATGGAAGGTGCCAAAGAGAAAGGGGGTTATAGAAAGGAGTGTGTATGAGATAAACATGATAGGGTAGAGAACCTGATAAATTTCTGGGGTAAGGGGTCATGTCTAAGAATTATTTAAGTCCTTTACACATATGGATGGGTAGTTCTTAAAGACATTAGTGATTGATACATTTCCTTTTCCGTAATAAAAATCTAATGCATGTGAGTGATAGCCAAGAAAAATGGGAAAGTGAACCAGAGACTTCCTATATACCATGTTTCAACCACAGCATGAGGTTGAATTTTCTTTCCTTTTGCCTATTTACTTTTTAAAGTGTAGGTAGTTGGAGTCATCCTTTTAAACTCACTTTGTATTCCACATAAATGTATGTCATTGTTTAATTTTATTACATAGTCCTCATAATTACATTTGTAATGAATAAATGACAGTCCATTCATGATTTACTGTTCCTTGTACTTGTGTTTTTTTTATAGTCAACTATACTATTAGGAATATTCTGTTTTTAAAGCTATATTTGATACCTTAAATTTATTAGGATTAGGATCCTATTGTGAACTAGAGTATAAATAATAGTATGATTCTTAAATGTTTTGTTAATAGCATCATAAACAATGTTGCTTGCCATTAGAGATAATTACTAGAACCTTAGTTTCAGTGTCATCTTTTTTTTGTTGTTAAATAAACAGTTCCAAAAAAGGAAAATTGTTTTCTTGTGATTTTAACTGGCATTGCTTTGTGGATGAATATCTTTCATTTATTTGTGTGTTTTTTCTGTAATTGTTAAAACTTTTCTGCACATTTTTCTGTGAAGGGTCTGTTATTTTACCACATTTGAATGAGAACTAATGCATTACATTCTATGATTTCTCATTTGTTGTATGAGTCTTGGCCAAGTCTACCCATCATTTGACTTAAAGAAGCCATATATTTTTCTGCAGTTTAATCATTTGAGAAAGTGCACATTTTTCAAAAGTTTGAGAACTTCTGGAAAAGGGACATAGGACATTTGAGTCAGGGACCTGGGCCATTTATTTGCTTATGTGCCCTTTGATGTAAGGAGATTTCACTGTAACTGCTAATTCATCGATGCAGTGTGATGTTGCTACTCTTCTGTCCATTTCCTTTTGAAGCATTTTGTTTTCCTTTGCTGCAGGATAAATTTGATTATTCTACAAAATCTTTACTTAACTAGGTTTCATGATTATGGTGTGCTGAACTTAGGGACAAGTGATAAACTTCCTAAATATTGAGTCCGTCTCATTAAGGGAAGCCTTTCTTAACTTTTCTGAGTTCTAAGTGAAATGTGTATCTCTTCTACTTACACAAATTATTTGACTCTATTACATGTCCATCTCCCCAATTTTCTAGGTCTCCAATTCTTTAGTTCATAACTCAAATCTAAAGGTGCATTTTTATACTTGATGACTGGATGACATGACAATATATAGTGGGTATGGGAGGACTTTGGAACCTCATGTTGGATGATGGACAGATGCAGGATTGTGACTCGTCTTCTCTTTTTACTCTGATCCACTATAGAATGGAAATCTTGTTTGAATTTGTTGGTTTCTTGTAGCTAAACTATGAACTATGGCTGATAGGTATGTGTTTACTGAAATGCTGGTGGGATAGGACATGGCAGCTGAGGCTGGAAGGGGAAGGCTGTATTCAGATCTTTTTGGCACCTGAAGGTAAAAGCTTAGTCTCTAAAGTCTAAATGTTTATTGGAGAGGTGACTGACTATAAATTCCCACCTGAAATTTACATTTGATGTTGATTCCTATTACATTAATCTTCACACAAGAAACCCTTTTGTGATTACATTTTTTCCTTTAAATTAAATCTTAAAAAAAATCCAGCCATAGTGTTTTTTTCTAATTGTGTCTTGTGGCTTCTTGTCTGGTAGCATGTCTCCATTGCTGTTGGTAATGGAGTTTTGAAGGTCTTGTCATTTTACTTTTTAAGGACAGCTTCAGTCAACAAACAACTTTTGGCTGTTGAAATTTATGTATTTTACATACCATAAAATTCACCTGGGTATAAATCCGACCTTTAGTAAATTACAGAATTTTGCAACTATTACCATAAGGTACTTTTAGGACTTCCCATTACCCAATAAGATCCCTTATGTCTGTTTACATTCATTCCCCATTTCCATCCCCCAGTTCACGGTATTACTCCTGTCTCCATGGATTACCAAAGATCCTGTATCTTCATATATAAAATGTAATACAAATGGAAATTGATGAAGATTCAAACATATACCAAGTACTCCTGGATTTAGACTGCTTTATAGAGAATCCTGTCAGAATTCAGAACATCTAAATTACAGGACTTAAACTTATTTGAGATTGGGTCAAGAAGTACATTTAGTGGGTGGAGGGAGTCTGCTTATTTGAATGAATCTTTTAAGATCTTCTCATACCAGTTTAATATAAAGCATTAATATATATATAATATTGGATATCAGAAATGGGGATAGCCCTCATATCATTCTTAAATCTTTGAAGACCTAAGTTGGGTAGATGGGAGAACAAGTGGATAGATAGTTGTGAGTGTGAAAGGAGTATGGACAGTGTGTTGAAGGTATGGGTAGATTGTGCAGTTTTGCCTGGAAAACAAAGCATGCTTGGAAGTTTGCCCTTGGAAGACAAAGGTTGGAAGAAATTAATGATCATGAATTTATTTTTTAGGCCATCTAACACCCTCCAAGTTCTCATAAAATGCATTTAACTGCCATCAAATTTTGGTAATTATAGGGAAACATCCTTTCTATATCTTACCACTCTTATTGAATCTTTCATACCATTATGTTCTCATCTGATACAGTGTCATATAGTTCCTCATAGAGAATTGTGTACTGGAAACATTCTTTTTACTTACTGTATTAATGTTGGTGAAATTCATAATCACCATTCATATGATTTCATTTTCACATCCAGAAATAGATGATTCAAAATTTACTTAACCAGGTTATCTTGCTGTTTGCAAATTTTCTATATTGAAAACAGAATAATCTTAATAGACATGTTTGCATTGTTAAAAAAAGTACATCAATCAGACTTTGTTTATGAAACTGGGCTACTTTATGCACAAAGCCAAATTCCCATTCAAATTAATAATAATTTGTGTGTTTCCTATTTTAATAAGTATAATTAGCAGTTTGGAAACCTTTACCAGTTTTGGCTAGATTTTTTTTTTACCATACTTAATAGGAGCATTTTCTTTGGTATATTGGGGGAAATGGTAACATTCTTATAATACATGTTCTTTTGATTGATATGAAAGTTGCTCATATATAGATAAAAGCATTCAGTAACTATGTCCTCTTTTAACATAGGAAGTCTTAAGCACTTGGTTATTGGTTAAGAAGGATTACCTAGCATTATTTTGAAGGGGCTTAGTTGGGGGAAAGGGAACATTTGGGGTTGACAATATTTAGGTGGTTCAACAAAGAAGCAAAAGTTTGAATTAATTCAGATGGAGAAACTTCAGGATATCAAAAAACATTGATATTGAGATGACTCAATGTTAGCTTCAGACCAGAGAGTGAAGTGCTACCTTAATTAAGGATGGGAAGAAATTACATTTTGGGAGTGGGCAATTCCTAATCTTGAAACATCTAAGAATTTCTTGGGTAAAATAAAACTGAATAAATTCTTAATCCTAGGTATGCAAGATGTGGGAATTAAAGTGAGGGAATAATGAATTACTGTGTTTACTTGGTGGGGATGGGAGCATGAAGGGGATGCATTTGAATGTCTTTTGTAGTGATTTCATGCAAAACTGTCTGCCTGTTTTTAAACATGGTAGATTGCAGTGCAGCTAGATCATGCTTTCCTCTGCAGGCTCCAGCTACTGTTTGAAGCTTCTACCCCAGCTTGCATTGTTTATAGGAGAACCTGCATCATACCCTTATCTGTAGCCTTCTCTTAGGTCTTAAGGATCCTGAAACTTTACTACGGACTTTGGATTTGGTGGAGCAGCAATCATGGTAAGATGTATATTAGGCAGAGGGATGAGAAGCTACTGTAAGGGCCCAATGTAACTGTTCATCAGAGTGTGGGGTGATTTGGGGTTCTTAATGTTAAAAATAAGGAATCAGTTTTGTGGTTCTGTTTGGCTAATCTAGAGCATGGATTCTCAATGGGAAGATCATCTAAAGGGGCAAAATTTGGTTTATAAGAAGTGGAAAGGATCTTACACTGTACAGTGAGTGGTTTGTAGTCTGCCAAAGGGCCATGTTACATAAACAGAGATACAGAATATCTGCATATTAAAATTTCAACAGAGTGGGTGATGAGGATAAAAATATAAAGGTGCCTTAGTGGGACAAATGAAAGAAACTTGAGAAACACTGATCAGGTTCTGAATGATACGGGATGTGGGGTGTTGATGACACTGCGATGGAGGCCTTTGTACTGTATTTGTGTTGGGTTGTTGGGAGAGGCAAAGTTGTTGATGAAGGCTGGAATTTCCCGCTGTTTGCTTAGTTGTCTATGTGAAAAGAGTGTATGCAGTCAAGTGTTACATAGGAAGGTGGGGTTTGGGAATTGGGAAAAGACGGATTAGCCTGGTGGAAAGCTACAAGGGAACAGGGTTGGGGAATCTATTGTGAAGGAAATACAGTTAGAATGAAGGGAAAGTATGTAGAAATTCTGAGAAGTAGAAAGTTCCATAGAGGACTATTATGTTCCTGGGTCCAAATTTGGTCAGTATTTTAAGATGGTGTGAATGAATTCTGGAGTAAAGGTGGAAGCGGGGATGTGTTAAGGAAATCAAGTTGGGATTATTACAGACTGGGGAGGAAATGGAGCGGGTTAGGGAGAAGCTGAAGACAAACTTATGACCGATTCTTACTTCTTCCAGACTGTGGGAAAGAGCAGCAAGATGCTGCAGCACATTGACTATAGAATGAGATGTATCCTGCAGGATGGCCGAATCTTCATTGGCACCTTCAAGGCTTTTGACAAGCATATGAACTTGATTCTCTGTGATTGTGATGAGTTCAGGAAGATCAAGTAAGACCACTTGGGTTTGGGTTTGGGTAAGAGTGAGGAAGAGGAAGAACAGGAGTGAGGGCTTATTGAGGTTAACTTCAGGAGGTAGGGAGAACGTGGCAAGGATGGTCTGTCGTCTAACCTAGCCTCATCTCTGAATTGCATCAGAGTCTCCCAGTCTTAAAGTTAATGTACTCACTATACTGTTTAACTTTGCAAATATCTTGAACTTGGAATAAACTTTGTACAGTATGTTGAAAATACCAAGTTTATTTTAAAAATTGGAATTGTGGCATCCTACTTCCACTTGGTTGACTTCATTCAGAGGATTTGGCTTGGTGCTTACAGCTCTGAACATTCAAGATGACTGCTTTAGGGCTCTTACCTTTGGACAGACTTAAAAGGCATCACCACCCTTGACTCTTGGCTTGATTTCCTCTATTCCCACAGTTAATGAGGTACTGTACAGAAGTTCAATATGTCAGTTTACTTAGGTTTTTTAAATATGAGGAAAAAGGTGATATTTCAAATTCACCTGTCTGCTGTAGTGTTAATTCTTAATCAGGTTGCAGTATATATAATTCATAGCATATTCCTTATCTTTTCCTTTTCATTGATTGTTGGTCTCCTTGCACATCAAGTTGGATCTTTTCAGAAATTCTAGGATAGTGGATGCTTCATTGTTTTGTGTTTGAATAACCCACATTTCTACTAAAAAGAATTAAAAATCATGATGTTGACAGATACTACAGGCAGTTGATGAGAATGTTAGGCATACTCTTTCACTCTTCTTACTAAATTACAGGGATAATCTCACCTTCATATTGCTTTGTATTATATGTTAATTGTATATGATAGTACTTACTAGGATTTATTGAATGGCACTGAGTCTATTGCTTTTACCTATTTTATGTGTTAAAAGTCTCATGTATGATTTTTGCTGCTGACAGTTTAAGAAATTGGAATTATGGTATTCCTTTTTTCTTTTCTTTTTTTAAAATTTCCCATAGTTACATGGTAAGTGGTAGGGTCAGGAATACATGGTATCTCTTATTCAAACAAAGCCTTTTTTTTCCTTTACCATTTGGTATGCTTTCATTGCCTATTACTGTTCTCTACCCTTTTTTTCAATTCTCATCAAGATTTCCTTACTTAAAGATTTAAGAATATTGCTTCCCTTCTTAACATGGAAACTGAGTCTCAGTTTTGCCTGTCTTGAAAATCTTAGCCATGTAATTTTTATCTATGTTATACAAAAAAGCAATTAGTTTTGGTATAGTAAAATACTGAGGGAACATGGTGAGAGAAGGTTGAAGTGTGATAGTAAAGACTTTTACCATCACCCTTAACATATCAGCTGAGTGATGTGTATGTGTGTGTTTTCTCATAACTCAGTAACTGAGCATGAGCATTTGAGCATCAATCATATTAATTGACACTTAATGATACATAAATATTTTAGTGAGTGAGTGATCCCTAATTTATTTCGCTAAAGTTTACTTCTAATTTATAGGCCAAAGAATGCGAAGCAGCCGGAGCGTGAAGAAAAGCGGGTTTTGGGTCTGGTGTTGCTGCGTGGGGAGAACTTGGTTTCGATGACTGTGGAGGGACCACCCCCTAAAGATGTAAGGAAATTGTAGGTCAGGACAGACATTAATGTGGAAGGCCGGCACATATTTTAAGATGTTGCTAAATTGGGGGACAACAAAAGAAAAGGATGGTATACTTCTATCAAGTAAAATGTGCCTAGCACTTGAAGTCAGTTCTTGTCTTTGGGAATTAAGGCTTTTCTGATGATATGGGTGCTGGGAACTGCCTGGATAAAGGTAGGAATTGCTGGGTATTTCCTCTTGGTAAGGTCATAAAAATATGTGTACTCACATTTTGATAAATACACATTTAATCTGCAGGATGCCTCCATAGTGCACTTGCTAATTTATTCCTTTGAATATAGAACTGATACAAGATAGGGAAAATGGTGGGATGGAGTGATATTATGGGAATAAGGTTGTTGATAACTTTGGTAAATCATTTAATTTCAAGCTATAATCTTGTTTCAGACTGGCATTGCTCGGGTACCACTTGCTGGAGCTGCAGGAGGCCCTGGGGTTGGCAGGGCAGCTGGCAGAGGAGTACCAGCTGGTGTTCCAATTCCTCAGGCTCCTGCTGGGTTAGCGGGCCCTGTCCGAGGGGTTGGGGGACCATCCCAACAGGTGAGGAACTAAGAGAAAGGTTTATATTATTAGGAGAAAGTGCCTGGAGTCTGAGGGTGAGGAGATTGAGAAGCATGAATGTACATCCTATACTTGTGTAGGTATCATAAACTATAGAGAGAACTGAGAGACAAATATACATTAGGAAGGGAATAGATCAAAGTCTCCTTGATAAGAATAACTTAACTGTTGTTGGTGATTAAGGGAAATAGACAGATAAACCAGAGTTGAGAAACTCCAAAACGGGTTTGTTTTTATTAAGTTAAAAGGGGCATGTTTGGTTTAAAGGACAACGTGTTAGCATGCCAAAATATTTCGTATAAGGGTAATGGGAGAAATGAAAAATTGTTACAATATTTTTGTATTTAATAGGTCATTATCCACCATTATTTCCTTTTTTTTAATAATGTGCTTAAATAATGTGCAGATGGGCCTTGCCTTTACTGTATCTGACCGTGCCTTCTCAGGTGATGACTCCACAAGGAAGAGGCACTGTAGCAGCTGCTGCAGTGGCTGCTACTGCCAGTATTGCCGGAGCTCCAACTCAGTACCCACCAGGACGGGGAACTCCACCCACACCTGTGGGCCGAGCCACCCCACCTCCAGGTAAGGGATTGATGAACAAGAAGAAAAGGAATTTGGTCCTTACAAAAAAGGTCTGGGTCTGTGAAGAGATTGTATCTTCTTGAAGTAATGTCTAATACGATACTGAATTACGACTGGTCTGAGTATCTAAGTAGTTCCCTTGGAATATGTTTCCCACTTTTGAATCCTAGTGTTTGATGAGAAGCCGTGGACTCAAAATTTTGAGTTCTAATAGTTTACCGGTGTTGTGGTTTAAGGAGAAATTAATCAATTCTCTTAACTTGGTGTCTGGGCCTATTTCTTCAAATACTGCCTTTAATTCTGTTTTCTTAGTTGAGCCTTTATTTCTGCCACTTTTGTAGGCATAATGGCTCCTCCACCTGGTATGAGACCACCCATGGGCCCACCAATTGGGCTTCCGCCGGCTCGAGGGACACCGATAGGCATGCCCCCTCCAGGAATGAGACCCCCTCCACCAGGAATTAGAGGTGAGTGGGTACACATGTGTTCAGTGATGCCAGCCAGGTCCCTGAATATGTTGTTTTTCTATTGGTGTCATGGAATTTTGCACTTTAAAATTATTTTAACTGAAGTACAGTTGACATACAATATTATGTTGGTTTCAGGTGTGCAGCGTAGTGGTTCAACAATTATATATGTTACAAATTTTGCTTTTTTTTTTCCAGGTCCTCCTCCCCCAGGAATGCGTCCACCAAGACCCTAGGATATTGTTGATCCTTCTTAATCACTCTTTTTCCTGCAATGAGTCTTGTGAAACTGTGTAGAGTGTTTGTGAGCTTTGTCCCCTCTTGCTGCATTAATATTAGTTAATAAATTCATAGAGCAATTAAACTGTGAGGTACTGTTGTACATTTTTTTGCCTATTGAATTTTTGATGTCAGAGTTCACTTGAAGACTGGGATTTTTCAGGTCTTGAGGTTATTATGGATGAAGTCAATCCTGGTAAACAATTCATTTAAATAATTTTCTCTTTAATTCTTAAGATGGTTGTGATACTGGTCTTGGTTAATGCCTTTTTACATATAAGGAAACTCTTGGCCCCGGGGGCTAAGTGGTCAGGCTGAGACCCACGCATGGCCTCTTCTACCATTATGCCATACATACCTGAAAGGAAGTAGGGATGGGATGAAAAGCCTTCTAAGGCCAACTATGGAAGGAGAATGGCACTGAATTCAGACTTGGATCACTAAATCAAAGCATTTGGAGTAGGTGTTCCTTTTCCTTGGGATTTCACCTCAGCTGATCAGCTTCTGCAGTGCTCTTGGGCCTTGTGTGATCAGAGTAGGTGACATGATCCTGGAATAATCATCATTCCCTGCCAGTGAGTAAATACTTACATACTTAGACTTTTCTCAATGAATGGCAGAACCTGGGTCCTGTGGGCTAGGGGGATCCCATATCTAAGTTGTGTTACTTAAAGATAACATACACCCTAGAATACAGTTGACACTCTTAAGTACAAATTAAATGCAGCTACATTACTTAGTGGCTGACATACTGGATGTGTTCAGAGGAGTAGAAAATCTCTTTCAGTAAAACAGTTATGGAATGCCCAAATATCTAGGTCCAGTTTGAGTTGGTTGTGGACCAGTGAAAATTATTTTTAAAAGGGAGAGGGAGAAGCTTTCTAGGTTTTACTGCTAAGATTTCAGCTAGACAGTGAATGGAGCCTTACTGATTGTAGAAATTAGCTTGTAAAATACTACAGTTAGAAATTAACTTATAAGTTAGTATTAACTTATTAATAGTCTAAGACTGGTAAACTGATTGTGTCTTCTCTGATTTTACCAACAGATGTTGTATGTATGTCACCTTTTCCATCATGGCCTTTCAAGTAGTAATCTCCCAAAGAAAAGAGAACTTCCAAATGACTAGAATTGCTGTCACCAGATTTATATGGTCTTTCCAGAGTAGTTTCTAGGATTGATTACCATGACCAGGTAAGGAATATAAAGTTGGCAAAGCCTTCCTTGTTTTAGGAGATTTATATAACACAGATGTGATAATTTTTTCAGAGATAGTAAACACTACAAAGAAACGTCCTGGTTACCAGAATACCAGGCAAAGTACTTTTTCTTGATTTCTGGAGGCCAAGCCATTCTTATGAGATAAAATTGACTCTTAGACACTTGCTCCTTGAAACTATGTGGGTGGTAAGTATAGAGCCTTGCTTTCTACTGGTCTGCTCTCTGGACCAACTTCTAAAAAATTTATGGTATTTTTTGTTTTGGGAAGGAAAATACTGCTCCTCACTTAAATCTGTTGGCATGGATGGCCCTTAGATTTTGGCATGAGTTTTCATGCAGCATATTTAAAGAAAACTTGCTCTATAATTAATTTCCTTAAAAAAGCCTCTTAAAAATCAAAGGTGAGTGGCAAGAACTCTAAGGTTCTGGAAGATGCTTGCTTCTAATGGCTGTTTTGGTATGGTGATAATACTATTCTTATCTGCTTGGAACTTGAACCTTTTGAGAAACCCAGATTGTGGAACATATATTAAAAGACAACTCGGGACACAGGCATTCAAATAATTGCATGTAGGGTGTAAGATAAGTGTATGGATCTTGTGATTTGGATTGCTAGATCTAAGCTTCTGCAGAGTTGTATTGGGGACACATATCAGCATTCCAGCTTTCAAAAATTCATGGCAGTAAATACTTGATGTCCCTTAAACATTTTCCTACATTCCTGCATTCAAATGAGTTACATGTTTCATCTAAAACATGTTTGGGGAATGACTTCCTGGTTTCCTGGTTATATTTATTAACTCAAATATATACATGCTATATATCAATATAGAATTTCATTGGGGCTTAGAGACAGTTTCAAATAGCATTCAGGGATTTAATAGTTACACTACTTGAAACCTTTGCTTTTGACTGAATTGTAGTCTGTTTTTAGATAGTAAACTGGACTTGGTATAAAAGCATGTCAAAAATCATATAGTGCCCTGGCTTCACAAACCCATTGGTCTTTCAAATTTTAGAAGTACAGTAATAATTGATAAATAACATGTAAGTATAACATGTAAAACATTATGCTTTTGATATCCATACCTATTGTGGAAATATTACCACACTAAGGTTAGATAGTTAACACATCCATCACCTAACACAGTTAACTTTTTTTTTTCTTGTGGTGAGAACTTTTAAGATCTACTGCCTTAGCATACTTCAACTATACAGTACGGTATCAACTATAGTCACAATGCTGTACAGTAAATCTAGCCCTAGAACTTACTCATCTTTAAATTGGAAGTTTTCACCTTTGACCAATATCTCTCTCTACATTTACCCTTTGTAGCCCCTTACAGCCACCAGTGACTGTTGCTAGTTCAACTTTTTTACATTCCATGTAACAGTGAGATCAGAAGTTTTGTAATTTCTGTAAACCTGGTGTTTTGTTTCTTGTAGGTCTTTATTTGCACAAAAATAAATTATTTATGAAATGATGTGATACTAGCAATATTTGTCTGGAATTTTCATACTCTTGTTTCAAAAATCAGAGAATAACACTTCATCGAGTTCATTTTAAATAAAACTTAGTGATTTCAGCAAGTAGTCAATCACAGCCCCTACTACAGCATATGAAATGTTCAAATACGTGGTTGCCCAACTGATAATACATTGCCAGATTCTGTCTTACTCATCTCTTTGCATTTTAGTTTATTTGGCACTGGCCGCGCATAATACTCAGTGTTTGAATTTTGTTAAATAAATAAAACAATGCATGTTATCATTGGTTTTTTATTTTGTGTTGCAACTTTTTCAGTCTCATGCAGTGCCTTTTTTGCCCATACAACTGGAAGAGGAGAGAGTTTGATCACTGAATTATCTGACATATCAGGGTGGATCCTCCTCAGTAGTATCGCAACAAAGCTGAAAATCCTATCAGCTGCATTTAGGACAGGAACCATTCCAGGTAAAATCACCTTGTAAAGAAGAGTATGAATATGTTGTAGAGGCCTTGGCTAGGTTCATGATGACACAGGACCTTGTCTGAACATAATGATTTTGCAATTTGAGCTTAAAATGACACTGAAATCCAGTCAATGTGCCTCACTAGATAGACTTTTTAGAGAATATTATTTTCAATAGAAAATTTTGGCTTCACATGTGAAAACTGAATTAGGAATGGCAGGTGTAATAGTAAATACATTTCACTTGTTTTTTATTTTCAGAGGTATTCTGAGCTAATTTTGTTCTTTTCTTAAAAAACTATTTATGTGCTGTTGAAAGCAAAAAAGGAAGCACATTCTTGAATCCCAGGAGACACAGACATGTGGTGAGATGGAAGCAAGGACACGTGAAAAGGAGATTACCACCTCTTGGATCAAACATAGGATGCCAGAGTTCTGGGTATCTAACTGATGTCTTGGAAGTAATGGAACTAATATTCATAGGATATGTTTTAGGAGATGCATCAAGGGTGGTGAGTACCTTCCCGTGGATCCTGTTGCTGTTTGAAGACAACTTAGACTTTGTGTTTTTTTCTTCAGTTGTCTGCAGTTAATCAACAGGCATATATAGCCTGTCACACAGTAGATACTAAAGAAGTGTGGCAGCATCACTCATTTTAAAAAATATTAGAGTACAAGTTTTTATATACTTTATAGTTATTCTTGTGTAGTAGAGTATCTGTGATTAGAATCAAGTAGGCCTGATAGGTAACTTCATACTCTTAACACTTTGAAGTAGTCAGGTATTCCTAGATAAGGGTCAAACTATTCAATGTTTACCAGGACTTTAGTAAAGTGAAATAACTGTGTCATGAAGTGTATTTGTACTGATACTTTTTAGTCATTTTTGGTCAAAAAATGGAAATAAAATGTGCTCTTTGAGTTCACAGGGCTGAGAGCACCTCTGTTGCTTAGTAAGAAGTCCTAGCAGAAGAGCAATATTGGACAGTTCAAAAATGTTTAGATGTGAATGTTGATTAATAGCTTCAGGTGTGAACACACTAAGTCCATCTCTGCCAACAGTGAGTAGACAGTGTGTGTGTGGGGTGCAGCTGGTTGTTGGCAACAGCGTACTTCAACTTCTCAAGTAGATGAACGAACCTCAGGGGCTTCCCCTTTGTACTAAAAGGAGATGTGCCATCTGGTATCCTCTGGTAGCAGGGATGCAGACTGCAGGAGGTGGTTCTAGTTCCTTCTACATTCAGTATCATCTCTGTTGGGCTCTGGAATCCACTCTGCTTATGTAATACTTCCTTGCCTATGATTTAGGAATTTATAATGTGGAATATAAACAGTTGAAGATTTGGCTGGATTAGTTTCCTTTGGTGAATAAGATTAATCTTAAAATTTAGGTAAGGTGGCCAAGATTAAAGCAAAAAGCCTCGTAGCTCAACTAGATGTTTGGTGATTATGAACCATTTTGTATTTGATACACAGCTGATGAGGATAGCATAGTGACCTAGAGGGGTTAGATATTTGTACATCTGAATTAATTGGTACTTTGTTCTCATATAAAATCCATTTGTACAGCTATTTACAGAATTCCTTGTCCATGATCATTTGTGCTATGATAGCCAAAATAAAGGGAGAAGGATACAGTTCCTAATACCTAATATTTTATGTCTATTAGGAGACATCTATCAGGAAATGTAGTGTGTGCTGTATTGATAAAATTTGGATTTTGTTACCATACCACTATGGTTCTTTGTATCAGAGATGTTAGAACTTACCATAGGCCGCCTTCAGAATCCGCAAGTGTGCTGTATCAGTAGACCTGTGGTGGTACTTTCTTCTTCATCTATTTGATCTGCCTTATTTTATTTGACCATTCTCACTGAATCTTCCATAATATTTTTTTCACTTATATCTGGGATATTTTGATGGATATTTTCAGTATAACCTAGGTCCTTAAATTGGTTTATAAATTGTTGGGGGAAATAGGACGTTGCTGATCTTAATTTGTTCTTGATATTAAATCTGTGGTGGTTATTTCAAATTAAAATATGTCAGATAAATTTTTTGGGGGGAAGTAGATTATAAACTGTTAATACTTAGTTATGATACAGCAAAGATCTCAAAATTATTTTGGCAGATGGCTGCAAGTTTTATTATTTGATATTTCCCCCCGATATTTTCACCTTAATCCTGTGTAAGTTGAATGATACCACTGCCATTTAACTTGTGTTGTCACTAAAGATAATCATTCGTTGTCCCAAACCATGAGACCTTCAGTTAGCAGAGGTGTTCTGTCTGCAGGTGTTAATCCCTTTACAGAGTGGTCCTGGTTGTTAGGAGAGACCTTGGCTGGATTTATGATGAGTTATGTTCACAGCGTAAGTGAAGCTCGATGTGAGTGCTCTGAAAGCCAGCCTCAGTGTCAATCCAAGGACTTGGAACACAACTTTTCTGAACATGAGTTCTTAGACTGTATATTTCACAGGGTTTTCCCAATCAGTGTGTGCAGGTTAGGGAGAATAGAGATGTAGTTTTTTTCCCAGTGAAATAGAAGGAGGTGAACTTTAAATTCACTACTACACTTTCCTTTGGTAGAGTATTTTCTGTGTAGCATTAGTATATCTCACATTTATCTTTGTAATTATAGATTTCAAGTGATAACTTGAAAGGTTATCAACTTTATAAATTCAAAGGACTTGGAAACTACTATGCTGTTGTTCTTTTTCCCATTACAAGTATCACTCAACTTCAACCTTGTACCAGTCAGTTTCCTGAGAGCATGTCTCCAAACTCTGTGAGGCAACTCCATTACCACATGAGTAAGAAATTGCTAGTTTGTTGTCGAGATACTGCTTTGGTCTAAGATGAGATTTATAGTTTTAGCAGAATGCTAAAGTTATATATTCAGAGGGATTATTCTAATTCTTAGTAAGTTACCACTTTCTATATCTTTGCAAGACATAGATGGAGAGTTACAAGTTTTGCCTCTTGTGATTCAAGGGGATGAAACTGGTGTTTCGCAGGTATTTATACTGGGCCCTAGAGAGAAAAATTGATTTGCTAAATAGCATGCATTTTTCAAATTAGGTCTTTAATCCCACATTATTCTTCAATATTTAGCTTTATTTATATAAATAATGGATCTGTGGTTATCTGTGAATGATATTCTGTGCTTAGGTGCCTGTTATTTTTTTGGTAGTAAATTGTGAGGGGGTTGAGTAGTAATAAACAGGTAATTCAGAAAAAAAACTGTATAAAAGGCACCATGGACCATTGAATATGCCAGGATCTTATCTTTAATAATCTTAATTTGTTAAGAGGTGTGCATGTTTGTGTTTATGTATGAATAAATAAATGGTATAGGTGTTGATACTGTGACAAGTGACTAGTTTATAGTGAAAAGTTGTTAGGGTTCAGAAGAATTCTTTTTAAATTAAAGTAGACAAGACTTTTCAGTTCTTTCCTTTACCAAGTTCCTATTTTCCTGCCAAAAATTTTAGTATATTTATAACCTCTCAGATTGTATGGTTTCTCTCAGTGTTTCTGATCCTAGCTGGTTAGGGATATGCTGAGTAATTGAGACAAGTGAGCTAGCTACCCTTTCTATTTACTGAATTAGATTAGAAACATACAATTGAGTGAGAAAAGGAAGGAATGAGTTTGGGGTTTGTTGAGGTGTAGTGTTGGTTGACTTCAGGGTCATTTGATCAGTTACTGCTGGGAAAAAGGATGCAGTGGTACTGGCTGGCTCAGTTCCTTCCAAATAACTTCATTTGTGAGGTGCTGCTTCTTTATAGGTGACCTAAAGAAAAGCCCTTTTAAGTATGAGTTTTGGGTTTTTTTTGTTAGTGGCGAGGTCTGGCTTGATAATCAGACTCACTGTTTCTTGAACTTAATGACAGTGTTCATTCCTACAAGGAAAATCTGAGGTCCATCCAAGCTGATTTATGCTCAGAGCAGTTGGTGAGAAAGTAATGGAAGGAATGAGTTAGCAGTAGTGAGCACATTGGTAGATGAAAAGAAGATAAGAAAGAAAAAGGCATGGTTTAAAGTGATTGTAGCATGTCTCCATGTTGTCTAGGTGTGAAGAGACATAAATTGACAGTGGTGTCAGGATTGTTTGAATTGTTTCAATAGGAAAGTTGCCCTGTTTTGAATATTGGAAGGGTAGAGATAGGATAAGAGTCAGAACTACAATTTACCTACTACTTTGTGTTTAACTTCAGCATATGAGTGTTAGCCAGCTTTGCCATTTTAGGTTCTGTGTCCTTTCTTGAGATGATGACTGTGTGGGTGGTGTATGTCTACTTTTGAGATTATTGTGATTAGCAAGATGTGCTGATAAAGTGTCTTTTCTGCTGTGGTTACTGGAATGGGTAGACTTGTACTTTACTAGGCAGCTTAGAGTAAACCAAACTTTTTGTACTTTGGTACAGATAAGAATCACCTGGAATATTGTACAGTTTGAGCCAGAGTTTCCAATAGAACAGTAGGTGTAGGTTTGAGCAGTTGACAGATGATGACACATAGAGAACAACTGAGTTTTATTCAGAATGAAGTATTTATTTTCCGAAAGTGCCATTACATGAATGCTAATTTATATGAATATGCATAACAACAATATCATGTTACAGAATGTTCGTAAATAACAAAATGACAGGAAATTTGGAAAGAAAATTGTGTTATATATTCAAGTCAATTCAAAGTACTGTATTATTTTCTTGCAATATTAGAACAAAATTAGAATGAATTGATAGTAACCATTGGGATCAAATGCATGAGAGGACAACACATTCCTATAGTTTCTTTGAGATGTGAATCCATGTATTTTAAAAGAACAAATTGTCAATATATGTTTAAGTTACATACCTCCTTTGAGGAAACAAGGTTTTTAAATAATTTTTCCTAATAATGAATCAACCACCCCAGTTTTACTAAGTTCACTTTGGATAAAAATGACCAGTAAACAGAAATTACCAGGAATTTTTGTTTTTTTTAAACATTGAGTAGATGTGATCTCAATGAATAGTATGTTGCCTAGACATGGTGATTTCTGCTTAATGCTTACACTTTTGGGAGAATGTTTATCTATTTTGTCTGTGTTAGTCACTGAACTATGCTTACCTTGAATTACTTTGCATTTAGACATACGTTTTGTTTTATTTTAAGCATCCATTTCTGGATCTTTTTAATGGCAATACCAGTGCATTTCTGGGTGTTGAGTGTAGGAAATACTGTTTTCTGGGCTAAGTTGAACATAGACAAACAGCTTTGCTGTAAATACTCTTGTCAATTTGTTTATTGAAATTGAGTACTGATTTATTTTCTAATGATGCTTTTCTATGGAATTAGTGTCATAATGGAATGTTGACCTTTACTTAAACTTTGAAAATTAGCTGTGTAAGTTGCCATCTCTCCAGGTTTGGAAGTGCTCCAGGTTTGGAAAGAATATAGATCTAAAGATACAGTCAGAGTCAATCCCTATGCTAGAGGAGCTGGAGAGATAACCCAGACTTGAAACAGAAGACTTCTGTGGCTTGGGCTGAATAAAATAATAAATGAAAAAAACTTTTTAATTATGATTTATAATATTATGAGAGTAAGGTTTTGCAATGATACTGGTTTTCTTATTTTTGTAGGCAGGCAGAAAATTGGGGGCATTGTATTTTGCTAATTATCTTTTTCATAATGTTTAAATGTGTAACCCTTTCTAGTGAGCTTGCCTGGATATCATGGCTTTGAGTTTTAAATACATTTGGTGTTTTCTCCACTGAATTATGGGTGCCAAGGTACCAATAGAAATATTCCGTCCCTGAAAAATTGCTGCAGGCACAATTAAGAAACTTTCATAAAAGCCTTGATTTACTGAATAACATTTTTGTTCAACTAAGATTGTAACATGGCAAAATTTTTAAAAATTGATTACAAGAAGGCATAGACTGACTTTTCTGATAATGCTCCTTTATGGTGAAATTGAAACATGGCTCACCAGAAGTGTTTGTGTCATTATTACTGTTCTCTCTCCAATGCCTTGCATAATAATTGGCATATAGTAGGTATTTGATACATCATAATGTTAAATTGGCATATTGTTACCACAGTAAATGGTGAGTCAGTACATGACTGAGAAAAAGGTACAAGATAATAGGCAAATTTGGCTTCCATTTTAACCCGCAATTTTTTTCATTCTTTGTAAGAGTTTGAGTCAAGAAACAAGGGCATTTTATTGTGCCCATTTCTGGGAGCAGGGACCTCAGTGCTAATTGTCTTAAACTAATCTTGCTTATTATAACATCAGTTAGAATTATACTTAGATGCTAATGCCAAATTTTGAATTGGAGCCCTGGTGGAAAGAGGAAACCATATCCCTTAAGATTGGTCTACTCCTTTTTTGGAGGCTTCCATCTGTTTCAGTCTAGCTCACTGGAGAATAAATCTGTGTATTGACAATCTATGTGTGCATTCATTTGAACTTGCCCTTTGTGCTTTGTTGCTTTGTGCAGATCTCTTAAATCAAGAGGGAAATGCTGAGTATATGACAGACTACTCAGTCACATAAAAATATGTGAAAATGCATCTCATTATCTAGGTTGGCAAAATATATTGGTTATTTGTTCTTGTGGGTTTTTTAATGTATGTAAACATCTTTAATTCTGTAAAAGAAAAGACTAAGCAATTATTTGTAAAATGGCAAAAACATAAGGATAATACAAAGAAGAAAATATTAGCAAGTAAACCTATTAAATACCTTAAACTCAATCATAAACATTCTTTAAAACTCACCATAGGGAATATTTGGCTGTCATTTTACCAGAAATGTACCAAAGGTGATGTCAACGAGGAGAGGAAGTATCTGTCATTCATGGACGTGAATGGAGCCTAAGTAAGATGGACAAGGATTTCAATGAGAAACTTAGAAAATTTATTGCATAATAGCTACTGTTCAGACTCCATTCCTTTCTTGTTGAGAGTTTTATCATCCAACTGTAGTAATAAACTCCTAACTAACCTCCTAACTGGTCCCTTTAGTGTAGCTTCAGATTCTTAAATTCATCTGTCTAGGTTAGAGCAATCTTTGGGAAAGATTGATGAACCCTGTTATGTTTCTTCATATATATGCAGTTGCCATTTTTAAAGAGTGTTAGAAATAAGCAATAATCAGAGAAGAGGATAAAGATAACATAAACTGATAATACTGGGAACATCTTTTACCACTGTCAAAATGGAATATTTCTACGTTCACGACTGAATATTCATAAATTTTGTGACATTCCTTCACTCATCCATAAGAATCTCAAACTTGTGCAGCAGGAAACAATGTGATTGCAGCCCAGGATGATTTAGGGAAGATTTTCAAACCTTTTTTTCCATTAATATGGACGAGTAAGAGAGTATAGCCTGAATGACTGCCTCTGCATTGATAAAACTGTAGTTTTCAAATTCTTCTGGAGTTTGGACTGCTATGGAAATCTAGACCTCATCCTGGTTTAAGGGGTCTTCGGCCAGGGCTACTCTGGATCTTCTACTCTATTTGTTTGCCTGGTCTAAAAGCATCAAGACAACATCTTTCCAGATTTCTTCCAAAAATGTAACTGTGTGAAGGGTATCTACTTAAGTGAAAATTATTTCAAGGGGATAAAACATGACTAGACTGGACAATCTCAAGTAGACATAACTTAGCAGGAATATGTGGATAGAAAGGGACAGTGTATCTCAAGTTCTGCTAGAGACATCACCACCTACAAAAATCACAGCAAGATTTATCTGATCTGAACTGCATTTGTCCTTTAAATATTTACATTTCATTGGTAATCTTTGGATTTGGGGTAGAGGAAGTATTTTTCTTGCTATGGAGAATCATCAACTTGCTACTGAAAGATTTACCAGTTAAAGCCCTGCGTATATATGATATTTTGAATGTGTGTATGCTCAAAAGAAGGTCTTGATTTCCCTTGGTACCTTCCTCCCTGATGCATTTTATAACAGCTCGGAATCTAATCCTATTAACTACTTCACTGTACGTGTATAGCTTAAGAATGTATTTAAATATTTAGAAAATTGTGTTTGGGTAATATTAAAATGTAAATATAAAATACTGGAATGATGAATGTTTATTGTCTGTTCTTAGGATGTTAGATGAACAGAATGAGAAACAATATGTCAGTTTTATTTCTTTGTGTAATCCTTGGGATCTAATACTCAAGCACAGAGGTCTACATTTGTAAATATCTGTTATTTGTACATACTTTTAAAAATGGCTGGTTTCCTATGGAAGTCTAAGAACATGTTTGGTAAATTGTCTTATGGAAGATTTTAGAAATGAATTTTGAGGCCATTTTAAAAAGCTTTTTTGATTCTATATTCACTGAGTGCTTATGGACAGCAGAGAAGAAATTAACTGGGGGAATGTTTAAGGCATAAATCAGGAAAGATGGGACTAGTTCATTGCATTTTGAGAATATTGTGTATGAACCAAATATAATTGCTGTGTGAATAATGTAATTGCCAACAAAGAGTTTGCTAAACTATATAGGAGAAATATTTTAATACATGATTAGAAATAGAATTGTTAAAATACCTCTGAATGATAATACTTTTAAAATCATTTGATTGGTTTATCATTGGATTGTTGCTCTGGCTTTACCGGGAGAATGGGGATTGTTTTTATAACTGTCACATAAAAAATTTTATTAAGATTGTTCTATGTGGATATAGGTATTATTCTGTAAATGGTTTTTATGTTAAAATTTGTATGGTATGAGATTTCCTTCTCATGATAGAATTGTTGCACAAGAGGCCAACTTCTGTGAACACTTAACATATTAAGGGTTTGAGTGGGCTTTTATTGCTCTGTATATAATAGAAAAAGTACTGTTACACCGTCTTATCAGGTATAGAGATAGCTGACATCTTTGGCATTTCAATTGTTAGAATATAATTTTGTTGGTTGCTGAGACAAGTTTCTAGACTGCTTTGTCTCTATTAGGCAAATACAAGAGCTGAATTTAGGGGATAGGGAATAGAGACTTTTAGAGAGCTCTGTGTATATGCATATGTGCAGATAGTTCTTGAACAACCTCCAGGCTTTACTCCATGCTCAGATGCTGAGAATTCACATATCTTGTAAACAATTCCAATGTTGAATAGACGTAGACTTTTTTCTTTAGCCAGTGGAATTGTTAAATTCCCTCTCAACATTAATTTATTTCCATTAGATACTGTTATACATTTTGTTATAAACAGTGTTATAATGTTTAATATTTTTTGTTTAAAGTGAATTCTCTACATGTATAGACATTGTAAATCATAACAGCTTACTAGGATAGAACCATTTTTCTTTGCCAAAAAGAGGTGTTAGTTCTAGCCTCTCTGGTTGTTCATTAGATCATTAGGTTCACTTTTTAGGTTGTGGTGAATATAATATATAGTATCTAGTATAATGTGTCATTGTTTTATGACAAGATTCTTCTATACAAATAGAACACAGTTATTTGTATGGTGAAGAGAAATGTACATGTGGTAAAATAGCATAGGTTAGGAAAGTTTTCATTTGCTAATGGAGTTTGACTTAATAATTGTTCATGTTTTTAAATACTTATTTCTAGTTATATGGGTAATTTGTTTTTATGGGGAATGTTTGCAGTGGTATATCAAACATGAGATCATTAAATTGTTGGCTAATAAAAGGAATGTTTTTGCATTATGTGTATGAATAGATGTTTTTTTAAAAGCATAGGAACTATGTCTGCATGTTGTTAGTATACATAAACTGAAAACCTTAATGTCAGATGGTCTGTGTGAATGATAGGGCAGGTGAAGGGATGTTTTGTTAGATGGTTGTGTATAACAGAATATATAATAGGTTTTGCTTTAAACTTTTATGTCTTGTTTTATAGGGATGCTTACATATATATGTGTGTGTACATATACATGCACATATGTGTACATGTGTGTATAAAACAAGTGTTTATTAAAAGTCATGGAGTACAGACTTTATTGGCCAATTAATCACTGGGCTTTAGTCTATTTTCTGTGGATTGTTTGAAGGTGGCTGGTACAACAAGTTTTAGTTTATGAACTTCAGTTGCTGGAGGTTATTGTGAGGCTGCTAGATATCTGGTGGATGAATGTTAGTTTATTTGATAACATCTCCCTAGAATTTACTGATAGGCATGAATTTTGTGAATACCAAACTGATAGACAAATGTGAAAACACTTTGGCCAATTGAATTGCTATAACATGTCCATTAAGGATGTGTTTGGTTGATGGGGATTAAACTATTAATTGGTTTTATATATAGAAGATAAATGTCACTTTATAAAACATTTTATGGTTATATAATTTCCATTAATAGTTTTGG
Organism: Smutsia gigantea; assembly: GCA_032199065.1. Classification (NCBI taxonomy): domain Eukaryota; kingdom Metazoa; phylum Chordata; class Mammalia; order Pholidota; family Manidae; genus Smutsia; species Smutsia gigantea. Next base: position 122,294 of record JAVSCE010008087.1, on the reverse strand, counting down.
AAATATACTTTCTTGAAATGTTGAAGGTAGAACCACTGATCATAATGCATAATAGAGTTAGCATCTTAATGAGTTAGGGTTGATTATGAGGGGTTTTTTTTGTTCCTTTATGTGTTCTTAAGGTTCTTAAATTAGGTATTCTTTGTTAAAGTGTAGAAATCATTGCTGATCATAATTTAAAATATGTAAACTTGTCATTTTTTCTTATTCCAATGTAATTTTTGGACATTAAGTACAGGGAACAAAGCAGGGAAATATTTCACTGCTGTGTGTATAATAAACAAGCTTTTTGTTATCGTAACCTCGGTTATGTAGAAACACCCTCTATACACCCCCCCCACACACAGTAAATATGTTAATGTTGAATTATGATGAAAGATCATCTGTTACCAGTGGAAGTGTTACATGACCCCTGTGTGTTTTCACATGGTATGAAAGGGGGTAGTGTTTATTGTGTATATGTGATTAGATCTTGGTTTTTATATAATGTAACTTTGTAGGTGTACAGAAATGTTATGTTTTTTAAATTTATTTTACCTAAAATTATAGCACACCTTTTTTTTTAACTTGTAGAAATGAAATAGTACCCTCTGTATTATTAAGAGTGTTTTTTTAGGCTGCTGCAGTTACCTTTGAAACACTTACTCTTTCTAGACTATGTGTAGAGACGTTGCTTATATACATATACTTTTAAATATCAGCAACTTGCTTTACCAGTGTAATAATTAGCTTTCTTCTCTGTATGTTCAGTGTTTTGTGAAATATGGACCAGGTGGTGGATATTTTCCTCATCTCATTTTTATAATGTATGGTTCTTCTGCTTTATATCTACTCATTGGTTTATAGAGATGTGGACATGCATATGTTGTAATCATACCATTGTTAAACTATAATATTGAAATGTTTAACATTTGTGAACTATTTTAAGAATTATATATTGGGTGGCTATTGCATTTATAATTGTTGCTTTATAACATTTGACTAAATATATAGCATTGGTGAAAACCAAATGATGGAGGACAAAAACAGTTCTCTTTTGATAGTTCACCTTAGTGTAGCATTTATTGGATTGCTAGTATTACTAAGGACAAGGACAAATTACTTGAAAATTGAGTTAAAAACCTCTTGGAGCTAATATTTTTGTTATTTGTATATATATAGAATAATGTTAGGAGTTAGAGTGGCTTTAATTTTTTTATGTCACATTTAGATTTAGAAGGAAAATTAGATTGTAATCATTAAATTGTCCATTTTATATAAAAATACCTCTGTCGAGGGATATGTACATCATGTATTTATTTTCCCAGATATACTGAGGTTTATGATAAAATATCTAAATTTTACACTTATGTTGTTTGTTCTGTCACAATAACCAAGACAACTTTGTAAATAACAGGCAAATGAAATTTTTACTTTGAAAACATCTAGTATTTCTAGATGTGTTGAGAGTCTCACAAAGTATAATTTTGTAAATATTTCATTGTAAATGTGTTCTATTCTTTTTAAATTAGCATAGCAATGAAATTGATCATTGATAGGCTCTTAGAGTTTTGTAAAATTTATATATTAATTTGGTTGTTAAGAGAAAAAATTGACAAGAATGTGCATATACCCCATTCTCAAATAGAAAAATAGTTTGTTACTGTATAAAGCATGTAAATTCATTTCTTGTTTCTGGATGTACCAGGCTTCCTGATATTTGTTTGTATATTTTTTACTAAGACTTAATTTTTTTAGAGTAGTTTTAGGTTCACAGTAAAATTGAGGGGAAGGTACAGATATTTCCCATATATCTTCTGCCCCAACACTTCTTAATCCCCCCATTATCAACCCAACACATTATCACCCCCATGATCAGTATCTTACCCACCAGAGTTGTACATCTGCTTTAACTGCTGAACCTACATTGACATAACACAATCACCCAAAGTCTGTAGTTCATGTCGGAATTCATTCTTGGTGTTGTGTATTCATTGGGTTTGGATGTACAATACTATGAAATCATACAGAGTATTTTAATTGCCAAAAAATTCTCTGTGCTGCACCTGTTCATCCCTTTACCTATATGTTTTCTTTTTTTTTTTCATTTGAAATATATATGACTTTGTTAGAGATGTTATACTACCTCTTGGAACCATACATAGTTCTGTATGTGTTCCCTTGGTTGCATGACAGTATTCAAGACAACTTTGTAAATAATAGATACAAGTTTAAAATTTTTAACATCTAGTCTTGCTAGATGTATAGAGTCTCACAAAGTATAATTTTGTAAATAATTTGTTGTAAAAGTTCATGGTTCCATTGTTTTGTTCAAATATGCCTTAGCAGTGAAATAGAATGAAATTGTGGGTTTCTGATCTATATATATTTTGATACTGAGTTGCTAGGGGGAAGGAGAAAACTTAGTGTGAACTTCACTTTTGCACTTTCCTAAAAGAAAATTTTAACATTTTAACCATTGATTAGTCCTGTGTTACTATACATTATAAAAAGCCTTAGTCAAAATTTTATAGTTGTATTGCTGATAGGGCATTATGTATTTTAATTATAGAAAATGTGTTTTATAAAAACTGTTCTTTTTGAATTAAACAGCAGTATTTAATTGGACAGCATGACAACATTCAAGACAACTTTGTAAGTAACAGATAAATACACCTTTTTGAAAAAACGAAGTTTTCCTACATGTATGGAATTTTACTAAGTATAAATTTGTAACTGTTTAATTGTAGAATATAAATTGTTTTTTGTAAGTGTTTCGGCAGTATAAATGCAATTAATAACTGGCCTCTTAAGGCTGTATAACATTTTGGTGTTCAGTGGGTTTTTGGAGAGAGGAATACGCGAATTGCTTCTGTATCTTCATATTGTTAGGGTCTCATGTGTAAGAAAAAATTAGAGTTGTATACTTAAAAAAAAATACATCCCAGTGGGCATTTGGGATGTATTTTTATCTTCAGGAAGAAAAAGGAAGACAAGATTAGAATTGCCATTTTAAATCATAGATACCTTCAGAGTACAAGATATTAATACAAAGCTAAGGAGTTCTTATTTTGCTCTGCTATATAAATCTGCTCTTTGCAAATTTGTGTGCATATACATGTATATCATATATGCACACTTACCCAAGTTAAATAAGTTTTAGGGCTGTAGATCTGCATTTTTTTTCTCATTTATTAGGTTATAATACAGTTTACTTATTTGAAAATTATAATAGTATTTCAATTCTAAACTTAAACATTCTAGAAGCCCACTTCATGTTACATTCAATGTATGTTTATTTTTATATAAAGTGTTTAAGCAACTCCATATCTGTTGTAGTCTGTTTCCATATATATACATGTATATGATGATGGAATTCCTGTGCTTATGTGTTTTTTTCTATTTTTCTGAAAACTTTTTAAAATGTTAATGGTGAGTAGTTATATTTGTATGTTTTATGATAATAAACAAAGTTTCTGGTCTGAGTTGTCTATAATGTAAATGGTGAAAATTTCTTGGAAAGATACTGTACAGAATTGGTCAAAGCATAAAGTCATCTGTTTTTGGAACAACAGTTTGACAATAACTATCAAAATGTGAGAGTGAATCTTTTGAAGTGGTATAACTTGGGTGGGGACTTTCTTCCAATTCTCAAATTTACAAAGTATGTTACAGGTTGAGTGTAATAAATAATGGAATGTCTGAAATACACATCAATAAAATAAAGATTATAATGATTATAGCTTATTCATCATGAATATAATTCAAATACTGGAAAAATATTCTAATTTGGAAATGTTTTTCTAACAAAAATATTAATGGTTATTATTCCTTGGAAGTAGGATTAGTCTGACATTATGGAGTTAAGTAATGCTTACTCATCAATGTTACTATAATGGTGATTATTATAGCATTCTTTTTGGAAATTGTGTACATGTATAAGGTAAATAATATGTTGATTATATATTCATATATTGCTACATGACAATCTGAAACGCATATATAATTTATTGAATAGAAAGTTGGAAGAAAGCCCGTTGAAATTTCAACATTACTGTAGAGAGAGATGGGAAAATAAGGACTGCTTCTACTTTTCTGCATTTGAAATTTCAAATATTTCAAAAAGAACATTTAAACAACAGAAGGAACTTTAAAGAAACAGCAACTTTGTGCCTCTCTTCATCCTTACCTATTGACATCTTGGGAGTATTGGACTGTTGTATCCAACTTTGTATTCCCAGTGGCCATTATGAATAGTTTTTGATCAAGAAGAGCATGATTAGAGACTAGTGCAACAGTGACTTCTGCACAAAGAAACAAAGAGTATTGGAATACCCAAGGAAAGGAGGGAGAAGATGGGATTTGAGGTATGTGCTAAACAATTATATTTGGGTTGACAGAGAGTGATGAAAACAATCATTGAAACTTTTTATAAAGGATAACTTTTACTACCTGATGCCATACTTGTGGTTACTGACTAGATGAAGCTATTGGAGGGAGAGAATAGAGTACTGGGATAGGCTGGACGTTCCTGTTATGTGCATAATTGGAGAACGGATTGTTTCCTTCCTTTGTGGTATGGTTGTCAGAAGGATTTCAGATAGGTCTAAGGGTTTCTTATATTATTCAGAAATAGCATGAAGAACATTTCAGTATTTCTTCTGTTCATGCTAAAGGTTATCTGAAAAGGTGAGAATAAAAAATAAATTACCTCTTTGGGCAGTCATTGGCTGGTAGTTTATCTCCGTTGACTATTCTTGACCATTCTAAAGTCATGCTAATTTGTGTGTCTCGCTTGTATCTAATTGGCTATATTGTTTCCTTAGGTAAACGTGATGAAGGAAAGACGCATTTGCAGCTACCCTGAGGACAGCTGACATCCTCAAAAACATTTCCTTAATTCATAAATCTTAATTGTGAACCACAGGTAAGGAGGGTCAGGATTAAGAAATGCTGTTTTAGGATCGGGCTTCGGCTAGGCTGGGGAAAATTATAGTGGTGCAGACTTTGTTCTTCTGGGGAACCTTGGAATTTTCAACCATGCCTGAAAATTAGTGAGTTAATTATTTAAAAAAATAATTGCACCAAAGTAAAGATGTGGAAGATAAGCATGATGTAGGAAATCTTCTTTCAGTTAATTTGCTTACTTAGAATCAAACATGGCAACATATTTTTAAAAAATTATGAGGAAATGATCAATTGTCTTAGAATTAAAAATTATAAAATAGACTATTTTTGCAAGTATTGTTTTTAGTGTGATAAAGGGAGAAGTTCATGGAAAATGGGAAAAGGTGCTGATAGTGAAAAGTATTAATAGTAAAGTGATGGCTGATGTTGGAGTTGAGTCAGATAAAGGATTGATTAATGAGGAATTGTTTCTAAGCATTAAGAGAAATTTGAAACAAAGTTCAGCATGAGCCTGCACTGAACTGCTGCTTCAGCTGTTTCACCACAGTGGTGTGTATCTTACCTTACAGGAGTGTTTCTTCTTTTTTTCCTGTCAGGAGATAATAGTTCCAAGAAAAGACACTTCTCCCGGCTTTGATTTTATCTGTTAACAACATTACTCATTCAAGTGTTCTTCACTTCCATCTTTGGTCCTAGAAAACATCCCTTGTCGATATGATTGTAAGGATAGGTGAGTGCTTATTTGATTCAGGGAGGGGCATTTTGGTTAGACAGGGGTTTTGATACTCTCCTTTTCTTCAGCTTAATGAATTTTTTATGGCACCTAGTGGATATTGCAATCTGTTCAGATTACATACTATTGAGTAATAAGTGTCCAGGAACTTCATGGCATAAAATACCAGTCATCATTATTGTGTTATGTCTGTGGATTTTGTGGATGAAGATACCTGACAGTGCCAGAATGTCTGTAAGATCAACTGGGAAAACCCAGTGGTCCAAGAGTGATGATTCAGCCAGCCAGAGACTGGAATCATCGAGACACTTACATATCTGGCATTTGGTTTGTTTTGACTTGTAACGCTGTGCTTAGCTGAGCTTTCAGCTAGCGTACCTCCACACAGTCAGTTCCTAGAAGAAGCATCATACAAATGAGTGTTAGAAGAGAGCCTTGTGAAAGTTGGTATGGCTTTTCTGATCCAAGTTAAGAAGTCACATTGCATCACTTTTGCCATATTCTGTAGGCTAACATGTGTTATGTCGCCAGCCCAAATTCTGTCAAGGCTTTCCATCTCCTGGTGGGAGAGCACCAAGGTGTGTGTAGGACCAGACAAAAGAAGGCACAGTAGTTAAAAACCACAGTTGTGAAGCTTTAGTAGTTTTTTTTTTTTTTCTTAAATTTTGGTGTCCTTTCACAATGATCCTATAAAATCATGTGCCTGTCTTTAAGATCAGTTGATTTTCAGAGTTCCACTTCTCACAGACTCTGAATTTCTTGCAGATAGTCTTCAACAAACACCTCATTTGATGACTTTGGGAGTAAATTAGGCTAAAGATACAGAGTTGGAGGAAAAAAATTGATGAATTTTTGGATTATGTCAGTTGGAGAAATGTGAAAGAGGAGCCCAGGTGCACTGCAATGACACTGAAGTGTACGTACATTCTTAGAACTAAGAGTACAGCTCTGTACAGGACAGGGCTATAGAGAGAGGTGACGGTTGTGAAACCAGTGCTGTTAGAGCTGATAGTGAATCCCAGCTCCTAATGCACCAGGAGTTGTGTGATTCTAATTTTTCTTTCATTTCCTACTGTGCCCCTTTGGAAGGTGAATTCATGGGGAGTGCTGCCAAGAGTGGATGCTGTCAAATTCCTTAAGCATTCTTTCTCCTGTAGCCTTATTGCTTACCTGTTATCCACAGAATAACCCTGAAAAGGAAGGACTTTGATCTGAAAATGTTTTTTCCTAGAATAAATCATAGCCAAATAGAAGACAGATGATTTTTGTGGAGGTTCCTACTTAGCAGTTTTGATGGCAATGGGTCAGGAGCTAAATCTTTTCCTCAGCTCCACTGTAGTTTCTGTATCTTTAGTACGATCACTGTTTTTCTTACCAAATGGACTATTTTGTTATTTTCATTGTGATGTTTAGGCACTGTTGTTATGGTCCTTGTACAGAAATGGATGTTGATTGGATGAAATCTGTATATGAACGAGTGAGGGATCTAGAAATACAAGTAACCAAATAAGGATAATGTTGGAAGGATCAGGCCTTCAGCAGGTGTAAGAAGAAAGAGGACAAATATATGGCCTTCTTACTGTTAGAAAATTCCAAAAGGAATTTTAATCCACCTGTTATGTCTTCATGGGAGAATATCTGTTGCATTTCACTTTTGTACATAAAATTCTATGAACATACACTTCTCCAGAGAAAAAATTCAGGTGGCCAACAGGCACATGAAAAGATGCTCCACATCGCTAATCATCAGAAAAATGCAAATTAAAACCACAATGAGATATCACCTCACACCAGTTAGGATGGCCAGTATCAAAAAGACTTAAGAACAACAAATGCTGGCGAGGATGTGGAGAAATGGGAACCCTCCTACACTGCTGGGGGGAATGTAAATTAGTTAAACCATTGTGGAAAGCAGTATGGAGGTTCCTCAAAGAACTAAAAATAGACATGCCATTTGACCCAGGAATTCCACTCTTAGGAATTTACCCTAAGAATGCAGGAGCCCAGTTTGAAAAAGACACCCCTATGCTTCACAGCACTGTTTATAATAGCCAAGAAATGGAAGCAACCTAAGTGTCCATCAGTAGATGAATGGATAAAGAAGATGTGGTATATATACACAATGGAATATTATTCAGCTATAAGAAGAAAACAGATCCTACCATTTGCAACAACATGGATGGAGCTAGAGGGTATTTATGCTCAGTAAAATAAGCCAGGTGGAGAAAGACAAGTAGAGTATAAGAACAAAGAAAAAACTGAAGGAACAAAACAGCAGCATACTCAGAGAACCCAAGAATGGATTAACGGTTGCCAAAGGGAAAGGGACTGGGGAAGATGGGTGGGAACAGAGGGATAAGGGGGAAAAAGGGGCATTATGATTAGCCAACATAATGTAGGGGGGCAGGGTACGGCGAAGGCAGTGTAACACAGAGAAGACAAGTAGTGATTCTATAGCATCTTACTATGCTGATGGACAGTGACTGTAATGGGGTATGTGGTGGGGACTTGATAATGGGGGGAGTCTAGCAACCATAATGTTGCTCATGTAATCGTACATTAATGATACCAAGATAAAAAAAATTCTATTAGGCCCTCTTGATGATCTCATAAAGGGTGCTTCTAACATTTTCCCATTTTTCCCACTGTGTCCTCCTCTCAGGTGATGACTGAATAGGAAACTGACGCCATTCATTATTTCTGCTACTATCTTCAAAACCAAGATGGTCTTCAAAATGTATGGAGACTCTTCTTTGATTTGTTCAGTGGACACTCCTTGCAGATCAGAAAAACTGGACTGAGAAAGCTGATATATGAAAGTGACATAAAGAATGTCATTGGAGAGAATTTAACCAGGCATGTTAAGTGTTTTATTGTTGCATTAGACTAAATCTCAGGTGCTTGAATGGTGATGAATTTATGTCAGGATGGGGTAATTGCAAGGCTTCATTTCAGTGTTCCCATAAGTGTGTATATTTACATATTTAAAATGATTCATAAAAATACCATCTTTTCAAGATTTCAAGAGATATAAGAATTTCTGAAGTATAGTTTTACTTAAATGCCTTTTTCTTCTAATCCTATTTCCCCAAATTATCTACTATTGGGATTTTTGTGCACATCCTTTTGGTGTGTGTTAGTGAACTGATGTGCAAGTAGTTATTTTTGGCCTGTAAGATAAAAATATTCAGTGAACGTGCTTATATCTAAATTACTTTGAATTTGTCCAACTGATTTTTGGAAATTACTCCAGTGAATTGGAACTACCAGGACTGAGGGTATGCAAAATTTATATATTTCAGTCAAAACTACAGGTTTCCCCCTTAATCGTAGAAATGGTCCTCATCAGTCTTGTATCCCAGTGTTTATGAGAGTTCTGTTTCTTAACAGTAGAAATAGATACCAGTGTTTTATTCTTTGACAATGTTACATTACAAAGAAACAGCTTTATTTCTGTTATTGTTCAGCTTACTCATTTTCATATATTCTTAATCCTTGCTAGTCATTTGCCGTATTTCATTTTCCTGTTTTGTTATTTTTAGTTACTCTTGCAATATTACTGTCTTTGTTATTGGTTTCTAGGAGCTCCTTTTTAACTTTGGATGTTAACCATTTGTCATACATTGCAAATGAAATACCATGTTTTTTGGTATCATTTTATTGTGTGTTTTATTTTTTGGTTGTACAGAAGTTATGTATTGAAATACAATCATGTTTTGTTTTATGCCTATTGAGTTTTGTGTTTTTCTTCAGAAATGGTAAAATATATTTGTCTGTATTTTCTTCTATTTTTCATCAATTATTTTGTCATATACTTTTTCCATTAATCATCACTGTGATGTTAAAGCATTAAAGCATTACATTTTCAAATTACTCACCATGACTTAAGCAGTTACCACTTAATTTTAAATTCTACCATAATATAGAAATTTCCACATATAAAGGGCTGCATTTCAATTTATTTGTTCACCTTACCTTTTATTGATGCATTAAAATTGCTGATGCTTTTTAGTCTTATCTATTCATTGAGTTCTATTTCATTTCTGTTCTTTTTCAGAATATTCCGTTTATACTTGCATTTTTTTCTCAGTTGATGCTTAAAATTATTTTTCAAGTTGGAAAAAAATGCAGTTTTAATTTCCTTTGCACCAAATTTAATAGATTAATTAGGAGAGATTAGATCTCTTTAAAACTGAGTCTTCTTGTCCAACTGCAAGGTATGTCTTCCCATTTTTGATGAAATCGTTAATGTTCAGATATCAGTATACTTTAAAAAAAATTCATTCCCAGGCATTTTACAGTTTTGGTTAATATAATGATGGGTAATACACTTAATTTATTTTTTTATTGATACATGAAAGCCATTTTGTATACTTTTCTAATGACATTTAATTGAAATTACAAAATTGTGGTTTCTTATGTAAAAATTTGTAGTCGTTTCCAGAATATATGCAATCAATACCTTTGGTTATTTGACTGTTATATAATCCTATTAGTTTAAAGTTTCTACTTTCTTATAAGTCATTTAGAAAACTTCCTTTTATTGAGGATTTTTCACCAAATTCAGTGACAGGATTAATAAAATGTTTTGTGAATCACAGTTAATCATATTTGCCATTATAATTATTGATTAGAGTAAAACTTAAAAAATATAAGAACATTCTTGCATCCAGTGGATGGAAGAAGTAAATTTTGTATTTTTACTCCCCTATTTTAATTGTTTAATTTTTTTTGCAATTACTGAAAAGATAAAACAGTTTTTCTGTTCTGTTTTTATCTGGGTTTTGCATTTGGTGAACTGGCTCTACTGAAACTGTTCTGAGTATTTTTAGTATAGGCTGGAAATAAGTATTAGCATTATTTCAGTAATTTTTATTTTGAAATAATTTTTGGCTTGCTAAAAGTATTTTAAAAGTTAGAGTTTATATATTCTCCACTGTCCTCTTACATCAACATCTTTCATATGCATGATACACTTACCTAAACAAGGAAATTACTACTGACATACTGCTGTTAACTTATCCTTTTATAGGTCCATCATTTACTTTTTTGTTGAAATATACATAACAGTATTATAATGGTTTTAAATGTATAAAATAGTAAATTGACAATTACATACATTACTAAATGCTCACCACAGTAAGTATAGGTACCATCTCTGAACATAGTAAAAATTACAATATTACTGGCAATATTTCCTGTGCTGTACTTTTATCCCTGAGACTATTTTATAATTTAATGTTTGTACACTTTATCCCCTTTACCTATTTTGTCCATCATCCCCTCCTCACTCCCCATATGCAACCACCTATCTGTTCTCTGTGTTTGAGTCTTTTTCTGTTGTGTTTGTTCATTTGTTTTTTAGACTCCACACATAAGTGAAATCATGGCATTCATCTTTGACTTAATTCACTTAGCATAATACCCTCTAGGTCCATCCATGTTGTCTCAAATGGCAAGGTCTCATTCTTTTCAATGGATGAGTAATATTCCATTACATACACGTATCACTCATCTTTATTACTGATGAATGCTTAAGTTGCTTCTATATCTTGGCTCTTGTAAATAATGTTGCAATAATCACAGGAATGTATATGTTTTTTGAATTAGTGATTATGTTTTCTTCAGATAAATTCCCAGAAGTGGAATTACTGGGTCAAAATATTTGTATTCAGTTTTTAGAGGAATTGCCATACTGTTTTCTGTAAATAGCTGCACTATTTTACATTTCCACTAATAGTGTATGAGGGTTACCATTTCTTCATATCTTTGCCAACACATTTGTTGTTTTCATGATACAAGTGTGAGTTGATATCTCATTATGGAATTTTATTTGCATTTCTAATAAGTGTCATTTGAAGAGATATTTCACATTGCAGATTTGAACTGCATAGGTCCACTTATGTAGATTTTTTTCTATATTTCAATTTTTTTCTATTATTTCAATAAATACATTAGGAAAACAGATTTGCAACAATTTGAGAAAACATTTTTCCTTTGCTTATTTTATCGTAAGAATACAGTATGTAACATAGAAAATATGTGTTAATTGACTTTATTATTAAGGCTACCAGTCAACAGATTGCAATTAGTATTTAGTTTTTGAGCGGTTGAAACTTGTGCCACATTTCACCACTGAGGTCTCTCTCAAGGTTGGTCTGTGTGTGTTTTCAGTGTGTCACTGTCCTTCCTTGGGCACTTTACTTGGTTTTTGACCACATGGAAGTGTCCAGGTTCTTACTTGCTCCAATTGTGGAACCAGCCATATCTCAAAAGGTTCTGTCTTTCCCTATAGGGAATAATACTTATCAGGGTATATCAGAACTTTGTTTCTTTTTATGGCCAAATAATATTCCTTTGTATAATATACATGCTCCATTTTATCTGATGGTGAACACTTGGGTGTTTATACTTCTTGACTTGGTGAATAATATGGATATCAGGCTGTCCACATGTGAATAATGCTTCTATGAACATTGACGTCCTAGTGCCTGAGTACCTATTTTCATATTTGTCATACATGCCTTGGAATAAAATTGGTAGAATTCATGGTAATGCTGAGGAACCATCTATTCTTATGAAAAGTTTTATAGACATAGATGATGAGGTAGTGAACCTTCATATATAGTATCTAACTACAACTGTAATGATAAATTTTGCCATATTTTGAAAACTACAAATACTGTATTTCAATCCTGAACTTGTTTCTCTGTGTACAAATCACATTTTTCAATAACTACAATGTCATATATCTATTACTATTAACTAGAATACTTTAACATCTTTTAAAATAATTCCTCACCAAATTCATTGTTTCAAACAGTTTGAACAAATCTGGATCCAAGCTGGGACCATGCATGTTTATCTAGGCTATTTTTATCTTAGTCTTGGCTATTTATATTAATTCTCAATCTTAAATATCTTTTAATATAGGACATTTCCCTTTTTTGTCTTAAATATATATATATGTGTGTGTGTGTGTGTGCAGTATTTTTAAAGCATTTGATCTTTGGTAACTCGGCAGGGATTTAATTTTCATGTGCGTTATATTACTGATTTTACCCACTATTTCTAGTGACTTGAATGCAATTTGGAGTACTAATATGAGCCAGATTATTTCTATGTTGTGATTTTCTATCTTTTCTGTCATATTCTGTCATGTGTGTGTACATTTACATAAATTATAAACAAAATCATTCATATAGACTATAACAAAAGTATAGCTCATAATTGAAAATATTTTATGGGTGCTTGGAAAGATGAATTATCTCCAATGTACAGAGCTGTATATCTAACTAATTGTTAGGAGGAAAGGGAACCCTCCTACATTGTTGGTTGGGATGTAAATGGGTACAGCTGTTACAGAAAGCAGTATGGAGGTTCACCAAAAATACTGAAAATAGATACACCATTCAACCCAGTAACTCCACTTCAAGGAATTGACAGAAAGTAGACAAAATCTCTGATTGAAAAAGACATGCACCCCTCTATATACTGCAGCATTATTTACAATAGCCAAGATACAGAAGCAATCAAAGTGTCCATTGATAGATGAATGGATAAAAATGTGGCAAGGAATACATGATGGAATATTATTCAGCCATAAAAAACATCCTGCCATTTGTGACAACATGGTGGGACCTAGAGGTTATTATGCTAAGTGACATAAGCCAGGCAGAGAAAGACATACAGTATGATTCACCTATATGTGGAATCTAAAAACAAAATGAAAATAGCAATAGACTCTTAGGCACTTATAAGTGACTGGTTACTGTGTGAGGAGGGGTTGGTAGGTGGGTGAAATAAGGGGATAAAGAGGCACACAGTCTCAATCATAAGCCATGGGGATGAAAGTACAGTGTAGAGAATACAGTCAGTAGTTCTGTAACATCTTGTGTTGACAGATACTACTTGGGGTGGGTATTTAATATATGTAACTTGAATCACTATTTTGTATACTTTAAACCAATATAATACTGTATATCAACTATACTTCCAATAAAATAATAAAAATGCAACTATACAATAATTTTCTTCATCAAACGAAATTCTTAATTCAAAACAATGTAGACTGAATGATTCTTTACTTACAGAATAATTTGATGTCCTATTAATCTCCAAAGGTCATTAATATAAATTTATGTACTATATAGTCCACACATAGCAAGAACTGAGAACAATAAAGAAACTTTAGTATTTAACAGTTGTATTGCAAATACAATAGTATTGCAATTATGAAACCAATGTATATGCAAAGAATAAAACTTTTAAGTTTTCTGATTCTTCCAATTTATTCACATGTATATTCAACTTATACACTAGTACAGCTTGTAGTTAGGATATTTTTCTCTCATCCTTTATAAAATTCATTTTATTCCATTCATATATATAGCAAATAATGTTTTTTTTAGCTTTTATATATCTTATTTCTATTTCATGTTTCATTGTTTCGTTTTGTTAACCCTATTTTCACTACATTTTTTGGAAGAATAAATTTTTCCTACAGTTCATATCTTTAAAATAGTCTTTAAATATATATTCATATTTTGAACAATTTGTGAATGCTATTTTTGATATTTTTGGTTGAAGGCAATAACATTCCATCTTCTATGTAAATATTAGCAATCAAACATGGTTTTAACAGTCAAAATTGAGTGTATAACTTTAAGTGCCAGGCTCTGTTACACACTTTGTTTTATAGCTTTGTAGGTCCCTTATTAGATGGGTAATTTTATTCCTTTTTTAGATGTGTCTCAGTTTCCTTACAAGTGAAGTGAGGACAATGTGTTTCTCAAAGAATTTCTGAGTGTAAAGTGAATTAAGCACAAACAGCTAAGAATAGGTCTTCTGACTCATCACAGTATTCTTTCCTGGCTGTAGTAACACTGGTGGTAACAGCAGTGGTAATGGTGTTAGCAAGTTATTCAGGTAGGATCTCTGAACCTTGTTGTGTATCCTTTTAATTTCCATGTCTGTAACTTTAATGCAGTAGTGCCCTGTACTCGTATAACAATGGACAGAGAATATGGAGGAACATTCATATTATTCTTTTATATATTTTTTTACTGAAGTATACTTGATTACAGTATTACATTGGCTTCAAGTATACAGTATAGTTTCAACAGTTATATACATTATTAAATGATTGCCCCAACTAGTGCAGTTACCCTCTGTCAACACAGAAGGGTGCTCCAGAGCTACTGATCTATCCTCTGCTGTACTTTCATCCCTGTGACTAAATTATTATGTTTGAGATTTTCTGCCTCTTTGTTTAGCCTTTGAAATAAGTAACAGTGCCGTCCCTTTGCTTATTTTTTCCCTCTCTCCCTTCCCCCATCTGCTTGCCTTACCTCTCTGACTTGTCTGGTCAAAGCCACATATTTTGATACTAAGGTGAGACGAAAGAAGTTTTATTTATGAAATTCACTATAGCCCAGTACTTCAAATAAAAGACTCTTTTCTGAGCTAAGGATGACATTATGTTTACAAGAATGTGGACAAAACACCAGACTGTCTAGTTCCCCTAGGCGTACTCATGGATTCACATGTGCAATACGTATGTCACGAAGACTCTTGTTCTTTATGTCTTTGCTTCGTGTCTGTCACTGCATACATATTTTTCATAGCTGATATCTTAAAATTAGCAGTCATAATGGGTACCTGATCTTCACTTTAGATTCATCATGAAGTCATAGGAGTCAATTTAAAAGTTAATTTTTTTAATTAAAGTGTCATTGACATACACTCTTATGAAGGTTTCACACAAAAAACAATGTCACTACGTTCACCCATATCGAGTCCCCCCGCCCCATACCCCATTGCGGTCACTGTCCATCAGTGTAGCAAGATGCCACAGTCACCACCCATCCTCTCTGTGCCCCACTGTCTTCCCCAGATCCCCCCAAACCATGTGTACTAATCAAAATACCCCTCAATCCCCTTCTCTCTCCTCACCCACCCACCCTCCCCCACTCCTCCCCTTTGGTAACCACTAGTCCCTCGTTGGAGTCTGTGAGTCTGCTGCTGTTTTGTTCCTTTAGTTTTGCTTCATCATTATACGCCACAAATCAAATTATTCTGTACTAAATCATTTGGTACTTGTCTTTCTCTGCCTAACTTACTTCACTGAGCATAATATTCTCCAGCTCCATCCATGTTGTTGCAAACAGTAGGATTTGTTTCTTTCTTATGGCTGAATAATATTCTATTGTGTATATGTACCACATCTTTATCCATTCATCTACTGATGGATACTTAGATTGCTTCCATATCTTGGCTATTGTAAATAGTGCTGCCATAAACATAGGGGTGCATATGTTTTTTGAATCTGAGAACTTGTAAAACTTAAATTAAAAAAAATTTGTTAGACATTTTGATTATGAATGAGGAGTAAATATGTAAGGTTAGGAAACCATTGTACAGTGTAGGAATGGAAGACTAGTTGGCTAGTGATGTAATTAGCATTTTATTGGAATATAAATATGCAGAATAATGTAATAGAAGGGGACACTTGCATGAGAAATAATAAATGCAGCAAACTTATCAGCGATCACTGGGGGAAATTATTAACCAAATGGAGAAAGATAAAATTTGATCCATTCCTCATGGTATGCAGCAGGAAGAATTTTAAGTGAATCAGAGGTTTAAATGAAAACTAAAGAAATTACAGAATTACAGAACACTGTGAATTTCTATTTAATTTGAGAGAGGAAAATTGTATTTCCTGTAATTCCAGAATCAAGAAACTAAAATGATAAATTTGATGTTAAAATACATTAATTGGCAAGGTAAATAACACATGACAATTGGGAAAAGGTATTTGTAATATCAAGAAGGTTGAAATTCTTAAAGAGATGTAAAATAGGAAAATTACCAGTAAACCTAAGGAAAAGTGACTTGAGCAAAGGGTTCACAGAAGAAATATAAATTGCTCATATTAAAGGATCATTGAATTTGCTTATAATAAAAATTGCAATTGAAAATACAATCAAGATATAATGAACTGCTGAACTACCAGATTAGGAGTAAATCCAGATATGTGACAATATTTGTCTTTCAGAAGCTGAGCAAAACACATGGGAGTGTAAAATGGAAAACCTTAATGGATAGGAATTAAGTATCTAGTGAATTTAATTAATTGTGGCAAATGCATAGTACCTCTTGTAATATTCAGCCCTGTCAAGGATTGGTGAATATATGTTACTATGGAATAATTTTTGGGATACAAGTTACAGTGAGTTGGGGTTCAGGATATGATGATAGCAAAGTGGTATTTTGGTATTTTTATCACCATAACTATAACTCTTTGTTTCTGCTGTCGTGGGTGGTAGCTGAAACAGTACAGAGCTTTCAACAGAGTTTTGTCAAATAGGATATTGGATGAGAGAATTAGCTGTGGAATGAATGTGAATTTTTATGGGATAAGAAATAAAAGGAAGGGATGAATTTCAATTTATGAAGGTGTTCAAGTAACTGGTGATTTGGTCAGTGTCTTAGAGAAAAGATTAGGTATTTGGAAATTTAAGTAAATGTAAAGCTAGCCTTTTAAAAAATTATTATTGTACTGGGTGTAGTGAAGGGAGCTGTTTCTAGCACAAAAATGGCAGTTTCCAAAATAAATCCTAAGCTCTCACCCAGAATGATTTGAGGAAGCTCTTAAAGGATGTTATCAATATTGCAAATTCATAATAAAGATAACTGAGATTCTGTATAAAGATTTTAAAGTCAGACATTAAGAAGGTCATTTGAAATTAGCCCTGTGGTCAGGCTGACTTGATTGCCATTAGTAAAAAATAAATATATTTAAACAAATGATTTAGGACTATTTTGAACTGTCCTCTGTACTGAGCTCAGCCTACCCAGGTGGTTCACTAACAAATGTAAAATTGCCTCAGTGGATGACTTGATAAATGAAAGAGTGGATAAATAATTTAATGGATGCAGGAATGGCTATATTGATGGCTGTTATGTCATCTTAGGAAAATGGATGGAATCGAGGTAGATGATTCTCAAATGGATGGTTGCATGCGTGGACTGATGGGTGGATGGGTAAGTGTAAGAATGGATCCAGAAATGCATTCTGGATGGAATTAACAAGTATAGGTAATTTAATATGTACAGATAGAATACATGTATGAATGTATAAATGTATATATAGGTTGATGCAAGAGTGGAAGGGCCTGTGGATAAAAATATGTGTGCACATAGATATACTGAGTATGTTAATGAACAAAGTGACATAAGAGTGGATGAACTGATGGCTATAATCCTGACAGACTATATAAATTGATTGATTTAGGGAAGGCTAGTTCCTAAATCTCAATGAGTTTAAATTACAAAGGTGTATTTCCCATGGTGACTCCCCAGTGGGGATTTTCAAGGGTCCTGTGCTCCTGGCAGTCAGTGGTAAGCTAAATGTCACAAAGGCGGTAATATCTCATGTTACCCCCGCTGCAACATAAGGTTTTAGGGTTAATTATTGCTGGGGGAGAGTACATGGAAAATTGCACAGTATCACAAGTGAACTTTTTTAGAAGTGACACATTATGTTGGGTAAAACAAATCAATCACATGGACATTTGTAACTTTAGGGATTTAGTGTATTCCATGGTTTCAAAAGGAGAATAGAAAGAACACTAAAAATAGTATCTACCATAGGACATGTCTCTGGTTTCAAATACTGAATTCACTTTCTACGTGCATACTAAACTTTGCCCCCTCCTCAGTGGGAGCAAAGAAAAGCCGCATTCAGCTCTTTCAGTTCTGCACTGGGATCATTAGGGAGGTGATTAGTAGCTATCTGTTCATCAGGTCTCCATGAGCCTACTCTTGGCCCAGAGACATATGAACTTGAAGTTATCTTGCACCCCACTTCCAAGTATACAATTATGGACCAAGGACAAGGCAATTATGATAACTAAAAAATGTAAGGTGTGGAATATAAGATACATAGTAATCATCATTTTATAGAAATCTAAAAATCCCCCTGGGAGACATTGTGAGCACTGTATGGGGATGGTGAATGTTTTATTAGGTCCTGGGAGATACTCACTTGTCCTTTGTTCTTCCTGGCCCTTAGCTTGGCCCTCTGATGCATTGTTCAATTCCCATTATCCTGCTTAATCATTCTTAACATAGGCCTTGTGAGATATATTCTCCAAGGGAGCTACAGAGTGCTCTCTATTCAGAAAGAGTTGGGACCTAAAGATAATTTTAAGTCGTACAGATACTCAGTTCCTTGGGCAGTACAACCCACTCAGAACTGTAGAATGCCTAACATGCCATGGGCAGAAGACTTAGTAGCCTGTATGTGATTCTTAATCTCTTGTGATCATTGAACTATGTGTGGAAGCAGAGGTGCCACAGAAGAACAGCTGAAATAATCCGCTGTCATGTGGAGCAAAGCTACTGGGGAGAGCCATTGGATGAGACCCACAGAGGTTTCTTCATGAGTGAGAAGTAAATGTGTTAAGCCAGTGAGATTCTGAAGTTGCTCTGACTTTAAACTGACTAATATAAATTGATAAATTGCATGCAAAATTTCAAGGATTGGTGGATGAATGCATAGAATGGAGAGTTGGATTGATGGCTTAAAACGGTTGTAGGAGTGGATAGATGGAAGGAAGGATGGAAAAATGGTGAATGAAATTTTTTACACAATGTAAGCTTATGTGGATTTAAGAATAAGTGGATGAAGGAGTGCAAGATTGAATATTTTGAGAAGTCTGGAAAGATGAATACAAGAATGTTTCTTAGGAAATTAGGGTTCATAATGGGTGAATTAATGCAAAATTAGGTGGATATAAGAATGATCTAAGTATATAAATGGATGCCTGGATGCAAGAATTAATGAGTGTTTTGAAATAAAATGGAGGTATGTATGGATTGATAACTCAATATTCATTGACGGTATAGATGGTTAGATACCTAGATGTCAGTGTTAATGGATTGCATAATGGGATGTTGAATGCATGGATCATGTATGGCTACATTGGTATTTAGATTGATAGGTACAATTATGGCTGGCTAGAATAATGAATTAATGTAGGGATCAGTGCATAGATAAATTATATGTGTGATAGCATCATTGATGGTTTCAGGGTGGCTTGATAGAGGGACTGATAACATAGATGGATTGATTCAAGAAATGATGGTGCAGGAATTTCATTGGGGAGATAGGCTGATATAAAATCAAAATGAGTTGAATAGAAAGATTGGAGGGACTATTGAGGGATATTAGGATAATTTGTTATTTAAAAAATAAGGAAAGTTTAGCAGTTGGATTCTCAAACCATTGTGACAGTAAGAAAATAAAAACCAAATCGTACTGAGTTCACAAGAGTAGTTTTCTCTAATAATGGGTTTTTATATTTTAATAATTTGGGGACTTTTAGGTTTATCAAAGAGTCAACTTTTTACCTGTTGTACTTTATGTAAGTCATGGTATGTATCACAATTTCCCCATATTTTCCACAGTTTTAACTGAGGTGTTACCAGTTTAAGAAGTGAGACCTTTTAGATGCTTCACTGCCTGACATTTCTGTTACAATCCAAATTCTTGTACTTGTTTATAATGTCTGTGGACTTCATCATTCTTCAAAAGTACTGGTAAGAATCAGTAACACTGGTGTACTGTTTGTTTATTTCTTGACTAATTTCATGTGGAATCCAATTTGTCTATAATATTTTATTAAAGTCCAAAACCATAGATGAATTACATAATTATGGAGTGATTGCCAATTAAATGCAGAAGAGGTAAATATGCTCTTAAATTTTGATGTAGTGTTAATATATCCACTATATATATATAGATTTTGATTTACTATTACCTACTCATCATGGAAAATAATGTCATCTAGACAAAGACTGTAGTTGCTTTCTGTGCACTCGGTGTACTTTAAATTCATTAAATATTAAATGTTCGGAAAAAATACATTAAAGGTGGATAGAGGGAGACAAGGAAGTTAGGTGGGGAAAAAAGTGCAAGGGTTTTGAAAAGACCAGAAAGCAAAGCCGTTTAGAAGTAGAATTTGCTGCAGATAATATATGGGTCTTAATAACAGGAAGAGGTTGAATATGATTTCCAGATGCATAATTGTGGGCAGTGCTAATATTATCATCGGCTAGGTAAAGTGGTGGATAGACAGAAGTTGAAAAATATTCCAATATTAGCATGGTGGAATTAGGTTCTTAATACCCTTCTATTTGATTGATGAATGAATGAATGAAGATTCTTCAAATATCTTCAAGCATTCCTTCTTTCTTTCTTTCACAAGCATCTTTCATAAGCAAGGACTAAAGAGATTTTGACTGCAGGTAAGAGCATTAAAGCCTGTATCCTGGTTTTTAAGAGATCCTTTTGGCTATAGATGATAGATTAGATTCTTTTCTGAATTGTTTGACACTACATTTCTTTCTCATCAAATCTATTATGTGGCCTGTGATTACTTTGAGGTTATAGTTTTACCCAGGATTTTAGAGTTCTTTTGTTACTAAAAAATAACAACAACAAAAAACACTTAATGAAGTCACAAGTTGAAATACAAAAAGTTTTCTTCCAGGTAAGACCATTGTAAGTTGCACAAGAAGCATCCAGGAAAGCAAGGAGAATATGGATGTTGTGATAATGTGTTTTGGATTTGGGAAAGATTTCAGTGAAATACTATAGAATTTAGAAAGCACATTTTTAGTATTTCCTTGTACCGTTGTCTTATTTCTTTCTAAAACCCTGAACTGGTATATAAATTAACACTAAGAAATTGCACAGGGAATGGCAGTTTTCTCACAAAATAGGCAGGCTTTCTCACAAGCTGAGATTAAATGTCATGGAAATAATTTGGAATAGAAGGTGGGTACTCAAATCATAGTAAATAGGCCAAAGAAGTAAAATTGTGGTTTCACCATTTTCCTACAGTAAGGGTACCTGGTTTTTGTAGCTTGATGATGCATCGGGATCATAGGATTTGTTTTCCATGGAGTACCAGTAAAATCCTTGAGGATGATACCCACCTGTCACAAGCCATGGCTATGTGATAACCTGTTTATTTTCGTTTGCAATCTCTCCCTCTGTACTCTCCCAGGTGGCGAATATGTGGACAAGAGGATCCTAGATATCTTCCACAGTGGTTCCATCCACAGCATTACTCAAATGCTGTCATTATTTCCCCTTTCTGGAAGCTTCTTGCATCTTTGTATCTCAAAGGGCACAATTTTATATATGTATTCCCAAGAAAAGAAGTGACCTGCTTTTTGGCAAGTGATTGCCTGAAATGTTGTTAAATATTTCTCCATGCTCTGAATCTATCTTGTGCTTTCCTTTATTGTTGTATTTACCACATTGCCTTTTTATACCCATGTTTTACTAGGAAATAGGAGATTTTTACATGGTAAAATGAATTAATGCAACCCCATGGACACTTTATCATGTACTAGATGATAGGCAGGCTGTCTCACAAGCTGAGTGCCTCCCCATATACCAGTTTTGATACCGTTTGTAAGATACTTTGTTGCTCATTTGAATTATGAGCCCACAGTTTTTAGAGAGGTTCCTAACAAGATCTTCTTAAAATATTCATGTCAACTGTAATAGAACATCTGTACTTCTCCTTTTTATTGAATGTAGTTAGGTCTCATTCTAGTACAGGATCTGGGTCTGACTGTAGCTGACCTCTTCTCCAATGCTTGAATGTAAGACTTGGATGTCATCACTACTATGCTTGTGTAAGGGAGAGATGGCTTTCCACTGACATTTCGAGCCATCTTGTAGGATACATTTTCCATCATTTTCTTGGTATCACCAGAATTTTCTTTGGGATTGGAGTAAAAAACTTAAGGTACCAAAGAGACTTCACTTTTATCCATATTGTTTTCATTTGTTTTCTGTTTAACCTAAGTGGGCTTAACATAGATGGCTGTGTTTATTGGAGGTTTAATTGTCTATTTCCAACATAAATTACATTGTCATCATGGAGCTACTAACTGCATTGCCTAACCTGTCTCGATAGACAGCCTTGACACCTAGTACAATGAAATGGGACCAGCAAGACTGAATGGGTTATTAAACATTTTAAATCAAACTGTAGTTAATTTATCCTCCCATCTTCCATGCCTATTTTCTAGGGGTGACAAAGAGTTAACCATTTGTGGTATAGTGGTCAATGACTTTTCCAAGCTTACGTAAGTTGATGTGGCATCTATTTCACAAATATGCCATCATTATGGTATATGTTGTTTAGAAATTTTATGCTTTTGTAATATATTGTGGACATATTTCTAGACATATTTCTAAACCAATAAATACAGCTTACCTATGGTGACTTTTGATATGTATTGTAATGCACTTATTTGTTTCTCAGTTTTGGGAAATGTAGGTTAACTATTTTTACTGCTGCATATAACTTTGTAATGTGTATATGTCTATATTAATGCACTTGGATTCCTAATTTTATTAGATTTCTAGGTATGGTGTTGTTGGATCATCAATTATGCATACTTCTGATTATAGTAGCTATTGTGAAGTTGTCCTTGAAATATTTCCCAGTCCAGCGTATAGCTGTGGTGCAATGGCAGTGCTGATTTTCACTGAAACTTGTACATGATGGATATTATCAATCCTTTAAATTTTTAGCCAATCTAATAGGTGAAAATAATATTTATAACTTAAGTCTAATTAAAATAGTAATAGCCATGAATAAAAAAGACCAAATAATCATGAGTTATTTATTTTAAAAAGTGCATAGCCCACATTTCCTCTAACCACAGGAGTCATCTTGGGAGTCACAGGTAGAAATATTAACGTTTTCTAAATGTAGTGCTTCTTGGAGGTTGATAAACTTCCTAGGCATAACTTAGTGTTTTTTTTCTTTTTCTATTTATTTCCTTATTTATTCTAACAAAGATATCACAGCCAGATTTTAATATCAAAGAAAGAATTCCAGACTTAGAGCACACAGGATAGGGACAGCTGTGTGAGTATCTGCTTCCAGTGCATCATGACAAACTTGTTTCTTACTCTTCTTCTCTCTTCTCTAAGCTTTTCCAGCTCATCTTCTCCTATTGTTTCTTCAGGGTCCAACTCTAAGAGGCGTGTCCTCTCTTTAAGCCCATGCTCAGGTTGAGTCAGCCCGCCTTTATGTTTTCCTTCTGCCTCCTGGCTTGCATCTACTTTGCAAGGTGGAAGATTTTCTTCTGCCTCTGTGTTTGCTCTTCCAAAGGACTGTTTTCCTCTGCCTTTGGCATGTTCTGTGGTTTCCCTTCATTTTCTTCACAAGACCTTTCCATGTCGAGTATTATCCTATTATTTCCTTTTTGAATAATCTGAAAGGATTTCTCATACTTTTCTCCTCCAGTAATAAGGGGCTGCTGCAGGGAAACAGCTGAAACAATTTTAGAATTGCAAGAATCACATAGTGAACCCCTATGTTCTCTTCACTCAGACTTTTTCCCCACATTTTTGTGTTCTTTCTCTTATTTTCTCTTTCTTCCTCATCCTTCCCTCCCACTTTGTGTCTTTCTGTCTCTCCTCTACATTGTTATTGTATGAACTGTTTCTGAGTAAGTTGCAGATACTCTGTCTCTTTAAACCAAAATATTTTTCAGCATTCACTTTCTAAGAGCCTGGATATTCCTCATCATTAACCTAGGTACAGTTTTAAAATCATTAAATTTATCAGTAGAATCAATAGATTACATTAATATAGAGTCTGTAGATTTCTCCAGTTGTCCAAACAATGTTCTTATGGCAATTTATCCCTTTATTCAGGACCCAAAAAAGGATCCTGAATTGCATTCAGGTGATATGTTTCTTTAGTCTTATTTAATCTGGAACAGTTTCTCATTCGTTTTTTTGTCTTCGATAGCATTGGTATTCTTGAAAGTTAGTGGCTAGTCTTTTGTAAAAGGATCCCTCAAATTTTGAATTTTTTGCTATTTCCTTATGAATAGGTTTAGGTTATGCATTTTTGGCAGGAATACTTCATAAGTGATGTGTGTCTGCCTCAGTGATTCATATCAGGTGGCAAATGATGTCACTTTGTCCTGTTGTCAGGAACATAAACTTTGATCATTTGGTTGAATTAGTATCCACTAGGTTTCTCCACTTTAAAGTCAGCAATCCTTTATAATGATTATTCTGTGGGAAGATCATTTGAAACTATCTAAATGTCCTGTAATCAAACTTTTACACCATAGCTTTAGCAGTCACAGGTAATTCTTAGCAGAACCAATGGTAATTTTAAAAAATATCTGTTACCGGTTATGCGTATTGGTTGGTGTTCTGCTCCAAGAAGTTTGTGTTTCATGGTTTGTGAGAAATGTTCAACAAATAATTTTATAACTGAAAATACAGAGTGAAAGAATGAGATGTGATCCACAGAACAAAGCAGGAAAAGGGTTATCTAAAGGGTTTAATATCTAACTGTGGAAAGAAATCCAAGTGGTACACTGAGCTCTTTAAGGGGTCGTTGATGAAATACACATGCTTAGCAATGGAGATGAGTATGTTTTTAAAGGTAATAAGTTCCAGCCAGGGACATAACAATGTCGTAATTGGCAAGGAGTTCCGTACTTCTCTTGAGCTGACTGTAAGGCATGGCAGAGGACTGCAGTGTTAGATGCATCGAAATTCTGTGTAGATGGTAAATCACTGGTGTTCCTCCTTAGCATTCTTTTTTTTTAATTTTATTTTGGTATCGTTAATCTACAATTACATGTGCAATATTATGGTTACTAGACTCCCCATATCATCAAGTCCCCCCCATATACCCCATTACAGTCACTGTCCATCAGTGTATTGAGATGCTATAGAATCACTACTTGTCTTCTCTGAGTTGTACAGCCCTCCCCGTAACCCCCCCTACATTGTGTCGGCTAATTGTAATGCCCCTTTTTCCCCCTTATCCCTCCCTTCCCACCCATCCTCCCCAGTCCCTTTCCCTTTGGTATCTGTTAGTCCATTCTTGGGTTCTGTGAGTCTGCTGCTGTTTGGTTCCTTCAGTTTTTTTTTCTTTGTTCTTATACTCCACATATGAGTGAAATCATTTGATACTTGTCTTTTTCGGCTTAGCTTATTTCACTGAGCATAATACCCTCTAGCTCCATCCATGTTGTTACAAATGGTAGGATTTGTTTTCTTCTTTGGCTGAATAATATTCCATTGTGTATATGCACCACATCTTCTTTATCCATTCATCTACTGATAGACACTTAGGTTGCTTCCATATCTCGGCTATGGTAAATAGCGCTGCCATAAACATAGGGGTGCATATGTCTTTTTCAAACTGGGCTGCTGCATTCTTAGGGTAAATTCCCAGGAGTGGGATTTCTGGGTCAAATGGTATGTCTATTTTTAGTTTTTTGAGGAACTTCCCTCCATACTGCTTTCCACAATGGTTGAACTAATTTGCATTCCCACCAGCAGTGTAGCCTCCTTAGTATTCTTTTGTCATTGCTTTGGTAAGTTTCCATAACCCTTTAGAGTGCCTGAGGTTGACAGTGAAGGAACTGTATTTGATGCGCTATGAAAGATGAACTCAGCTCTCTCAGTTTTTATTCATGTCTCACCTTTCACTGTCCCTCCAACCAACCCTCTGTGGTGACGTCTGTGTAGCTGATGCAGACTTGCTGCAGTGGTTGTTTCTAAAACCTATATGATTCTCAGTTCTGTTCCATGTTCTCAGTCAGGAAACTATAAGCAGTCTACTAATTGTAACTTCTCACATTGTATGATAGTTAAATAAGGTTTCCCGAATAAAGGTATTTAAATTTTGGAAATGACTTGATTGAACTGATAGAATGTTCTTAAACATCCTGAATATGAGGAGTTTCAAAATCTGGCTTGTTGCTCAGGTTCAGGCCACCTGTTATGAACAGACATGTCATACCAGTTCATAAACTGTAAATCAGTGCAGTGTATTTACAGAGGAATGGACATGACTTAAGTCTTTGGTTCAGATGGTGATCTGAATATTCCCTGTATCTAACTTTGTACTTAGTCTTTAATGGAAGGCTTAATAAATATTGTCATTAAATCCAAGTAGAAGAAAATAGAAGTGCCAAAATTGCTGATTATAATGAAATACCAATTAAATGAATGTGCAGTGAATAAACTTGTCATTTGGGGAAGGGGAAATCATTGAAGAAGGCATTAAGAGGCCAAAGGAAGTCTGTTGCCATTGTCATATAAATAATGTTGATTTCTATGTAATACTAAAGCACATCTTGGAAAATTTGAAAACTGCCTGGCTAAAACACATCTTCCTCTCTTCCATGAGGCCACATAAATACCAGATTGCTGTTTTGGTGTTGATATTATTAAGACAGTTTTATTACCAGATTAATAAATCCAGCCTCAATCTGGCAAATCTTTAAAATTTCCATGAATAAAGGGAGTTTTTAAAAAATACATGGGAAATCACAACAGGAAGCCATGTTACTATTTATTCTCTAGGATGGTAATAGAAATTGTGGTGCCAGACACTTTTTGACACAGGAAGAAATACAGAGTAGTCCCAAAGAGAACTCAACCTCTCTAATTTCAAATATAAATGGAATCCGGGTGTCCTTACCCTGGAGAAGAGGGCAGGGGAGCAATGTGGCTGAGTCTTTTTCATGAAGAAAAGCACTTTCAAGTGGTATGAAGTTGAAATGAGGATGTAAAGGAGAGTAAACATACGGATGATCACAGAACACAGTGACTTCCCATTAGAGGCCCAATAATTACTGTGGACAATCTCCAGTTACTGAGGAGCCTCTTCCTGCCAGTGGGAGCACAGTGAGGTAGACCAAGGAAAAGTTAATGGAGAAGAGTGTGATGTTAGTTCTCCCTATATCTTTGGAGATTCACTAGTCTCTGTTAAATCATTTGCACAAATTCCAGGCCTGTAGCTTTTCTGGTAATTGAGTTAACTAGTACAGGACATTAATTCTAAGGCAAAACTATACAAATAGTTAAAAATACTATCCATATTTCTTTCACAGTTTGAAATAATTCATTTCTACAATGTTCTACCTACTTCATCATTTGGGTTTCTGTAATAATCATATCTTTATTTTGATTTTTCTACAAGATAATTAAGTTCTACAATTGATATATATCTTAAAGGATAATAGACTCTAAAAATGTCTTCGCTTCTATCATTTCTCATTCAGGATTTCCTAAGGTAGAGTGTTCTCAGTGCTTGGGCAACAATTGTTGCCCTGTTCAACAGCTGTATTGTATTCATAATTAACGTGACAATTGTTTTGTTTTTCAGAATTTCCAGAATTTGATTTCTATGGTAGTAAAGTTTTCTATATATTCAAAGAAATTAGGTAGAGTAAAGATCACTGTGGACAAAATACTGGTAAGTTAGAAAAAGTGAGAAGGCAAGTTACATTGTTATTTCAACAGTCAAATGTTTACTAGATGGTGTTTACTAGATGGGTTGACATGGAAGTGTTGAGAAGTACTGGGATTTAGGACTTATTTTGAAAGTATTGTCAGTCCTACTTGATAAAATATTAAATGGTGAGATGAGGAGAGAATTCAAATAGGACAATTATGATCAGGGCTTGAACAACTGAGTAAATGATGATACCATTTACTGTGCTAGGGAAGGTTGGGTTTCTCAGACTGTATAAGAAAGAGATCTGTTTTGCCAGTTTTATATTCGTATTAAAACAATGAGTTAAGATGTTGATTTTTAACAAGAGACAGGACTCTGGAGTGAAGGGAGATGTTGGGGCTTGAGGTATTACTGGAGATTAACCAGTAAAGGTTTGTTACTTATGGCCACGGGAAAGGATGAGACCTAGAGATGGAATATATGTAGAAGTAGGAATATATAAGATCTTGGATCTATCATTTAGATATAGAGTAAATGAGGATCCATTAAAGGAGACTGTTAATGATGGATAGATTCAGTTAGTGAAAACTAAAGGGTTGTATTATCCCTGAAGGGAAATGAAGAATGAGTTTCAAGAAAGAAAGGGGCAACATGTAGCTTTCATATGGCATTGAAGGGCACAATTAAGTTTGGAAGTAAAGAAAGAAAATATCATTGAATTTAAGTAAAAGTGCTGTATGGAGAGGGAGGGTAGGTGGTACTTTTATTATTGGCTAGGCCAAAGCAAAGGATCCTCCTAAGATGACAGTTGGTCCTGTAATGACGTTACCAGTGTCAGCCTGGCACAGATACATGCTGATACCTTGTGAATTGCTTGCATGAATCCTATAAAATGAAGATGCATCTCAGTTGTACAATTTGAGATAGTATTCAGTATTTCACATTACACGCATATAGGACAGAACTGGCTGTCTTCATTTCAACTCCTCAGTCTTCCAAAAATAACATAAATGTGATTTTTTTCCTGCGTTCCCACTTGTGTTTGTCCCTATGCTATTGCATGCATTTGGCCACAGTAGACTATCTCATTAAGGTAAAATTGCTCAATAGTTCCAGACATCTTGGCATTGGGAAATGATGAGCAAGAGAGAAGAATTGGTGAGGAACCAAGTGAAAGAAAAAGTAACAACCTAATCCAGAAGTGAAAAAGGAGTAAAGAAAAGATGGTCCTAGGAATCAAGGGAGTGAAGAAAGACAATGTACAGAAGGTAAAGTTTTGAAGGAAAGAGCTGTAAGGGCAAGGCCAAAGTGTTCTTAAACTACATTTTAGATACCAGTTCTAGAGGACAGTAAATGTCAAAAACATCACTGAGATCAAAGAAAATATGACTGTGGAAGATAATTTTTCCCACTTGAGTATGGAATATTTCCAAAAATTTATTGTACATTGTCTTTCCTAACTAATGATTTAGAAATGAGTCTGGGCATTTTTGGTCTAGCCTCTCTAAATGCCACCATTTAATTTCTCACTTGCTTTATGTCTACCAATTCAGTTGCCAAATTTGTTTTACTTTTGTGTCTGTTTAACAGACTAGAAAAATGAGCTCCTTTGACAGGGATATTTTCCTATTTCTATTTAACTTCCCATTACCTTACAGAGCCTAGCATGTAGCAGATACATAATATTGTAACTGTGTTGACTATGGTGGTTATTTAATGTGTGGATGAGTGAGATTTTTATGAATTATTTAGCCACTTAAAAGGCAAGAAAAGTAAAAGTTTATAGAGACCCAGCATGGGAGCAGCTCTTTGAGGATATATTTTTAGGAGTGTTACGGCCATGACTGAGGAAATCATATAGGTTTTGTAGAGTATGCTGAGTTGGAATGTGTAAACGTAGATTGTAGTATTGGGAATTGATCATCTGCTGTATTAGACATTCTATGATAAAAATTATGAGTTGAGTTACAAAGTCCCATTGATACTTGTGGAGAAGTAGAAGGCAACCCTTGTTTTCTTTCTACTTATATGGCATATACCATTAGTGTCCTTTTTCCCTACAGTGTTGTCTCAAACAGAAACAATCTAAAGAGGAAGATTTGTAGACTTGTCCCTCGATAGAATCAATATATTTAGTTGCATTGCTCCTTTTATGTGCAGTTTGTCCCTAGAAAATACTCATTTTCTCTGTATTATCTACTCTACTTTTAAAATTGCCTTGAAGGAGAAAATTTGTTGAGACTATAGTTACTAATGGCTTTCAATTATGAGAAGGAACAATATATTACAGTCTGTATGGATGACTTGAGTGAGACCATTCAGTGTCCCCATAATACTGTATGTTGCTCTTGAACTTTCTAACTTCTAAAATCCTTCCTTTGTGTGTCTGTATTCCATCCTACTATGCTGAGTATGATGGGTGTTTCTCAAAAGTGTGATAGTTATATTCATCTGTGTGAACCCAGTTCACTTAATTAACACTGGAATTCAAAGAATGCTGGAGAAATGTCTAATGATGGATGGGGGAGTAGGTGTTCCAAATAAGAGACAGAGAGACAATAGGGAAAAAAAAAGTAAATTGTGCCTTTTATATTACTCTTAGGTTCAGAAAGTCCAGGAGAGTGAGACTGCTCACCTTTCTGGAGATTGTGAAAAGTGACAAATGGCCTATCAGCAGAGAGCTTGCCAAGTTTCAGAGGGTGTTGATTTCTAGAAGGATATTGAAACATTTAGGTGGATAGTAGATAGACCTCCTCTTTTTGCTTTCCTCTGGCTTTTAGTCAGCTGTTTTGGGTACATTTCAGACTTTATTACCTTTTGAAAAAGTACTTATGTTAGTTCAATTTGGAGTAGTGATAGATTCAACCAAAGCACCGCTACATTGTCTAGTTAACTCATGGTTATCCTAGTTCATGGTACTGTAGGGGATTCCCACCCACAACCCCTTCTCTTCCCCTTCTCTTAGAAAAGAAGGTTCTGGCTTGGAGAGAGCATCTGAATACATCCACTGTAAAATGGTAAATTGTTGGATGGCACTCAGATGTGCAGTGTCTCAGGATCGGTGAATGTGCCTTAATGTAAATAGCTGCATGCCTTGAATCCTGTTTGCTTCGTTTCTTTGTCCACTTCAAACTCTTATATGTTATATTTATACCTTATCAATATGCATACCAATTTTGATTCACTTTCTTTAAGTCTCCTTTTCCCAAAATATATATATATAATGAGCTCCTATTGACAGGGATTTTGTCTTTCTATTATTTTGTCTTATGCTGCAATGTCAGAAATTAAAAACTTCATTAAAGCATGATAAATAAGCAAATGTGTAAAGGAATAAGTGAGAGGTCACAACATTAAGAGAATATAACAAAAAGGGAGTGATCACGTCATTCAAGTAGATGTGATGTTATTTAAGTACTTTGGGAATCTCATGTTTGACTGTTGAAAGAGAAAAACATGAAATTTAGTGAATTTTTTCAGTGGTGTAGAAATGTAAATAGTTTAGAGTTCTTGCTTATGGGGTTACATCCTGATAAACCCATTATATACTGAAAATATTATAAGTAGAAAATGTATTTAATACAGCTAAACTGCTGAAAATTATAGCTTAGCCTGGCCTATCTTAAATGAACTCAGAACACTTAGATTAGCCTATAGTTGGGTAAAAATCATCTAACACAAAGTCTGTTTTATGATGAAATGTTTAACATAGTTTATTGAATACTGTACTGAACGTGAAAAACAAAATGGTTATATGGCTACAGAATGTTGTCAGTGTATCAGTTGTTTGTCCTTATGACACATGGCAAAGTGGGAGCCTTGGCCTGCTTTTGGCTGGTGGAGCAAGTGTATTTTACCTCATTGCTAGCCTGGAAAAAGATCAAAATTCAAAATTTGAAGTATCACTTTTACTAAATGTGTATTGCTTTCACACTATTGTAAAGTCAGAAAATTGTAATACGAACCATCACAAGTCAGGAACTGTATATTTTAAAAATAAATAATTGGTATTTTCCATAAAAATGTCTGAATTTGGAAAATTAGAAAAGGATCACTCTCTGGGGCCTCCTTTGGCTGTTCCATGTGAATGTTACATAATTGTCACTTTGCTATGGCTCCCAGTTTGCTGACCCTTTTGACTTTCTGCAGAAAAGAGACAAGACCACCACTAACAGTCTGGGTCTGTTTTCAGATTTATTGGGATACAAGGGAAATGAGCTTCATTGAACTAAAAACACTCTGTTGCCCATGGAAATATAAGGGCTTCATTGTTGTGCCAATTCCTACTACTTTTGTTTGATACTGCTTAAGAAATCTGTATTCCTTAAGATTTTCCCCAGCATTATATGTGAAGTATAATTGACAAATAAAATTGTAAAATCTTTAAAGCATGATATAAAATTGTAAGGTATATAAAATAATATTTAAAGATTTGATTTGATATATGTATACACTGTGAAAGAAGTGCTCTAGTTCAGTTAATTAAACATGTCATCTCATATATTTACATTTTTCTTGTGAGAACATTTAAGTTCTAAGAAAATTTCAGTTGCATAGTACAGTGCTACCAATTATAGTCACCATGTTATACATTAACTCCTCAGTCCTTCTTCATCTTATAACTGAAAGTTTGTACCATTTTTCCAACCCCTCCCTATTTCCTAAACCTCATTGCCTCTGGCAACCACTTTCTATTCGGTCTCTGTGAGTTTGACTTTTTTTTTTTTAAGATTTCATATACAAATGATACCATGCAGTATTTGATTGCTCTTTATATCTGGCTTATATTGGTATAATGTTCTCCAGGTACACCCATGTTGTCACAAATGACAATATTTCCTTTTTTAAGAGTTAGTAATATTCCTGTGTGTGTGTGTGTGTGTTCTTTATCCATTCATCCAATGATGGGCACTTGTTTCCATAATTTGACTATTGTGAATAATGCTTCTAAGAATATGGGAGTATAGATATCTCTGTGAGATTACTTCATTTCCTTTGGATATCTACCAAGAACTGGGAATGCTGGATGACATGGTAGTTCCATTTTTAGTTTCAAGAGGAACCTCTATATTGTTTTCCGTAGTGGTTGTACTAACTGATATTTCCACTAATAGTATACAGGCTTTCCCTTTCTCCAAATCCTCACCAGCATTTGTTATTTTTGTCTTTAATCTTAATAGGCATCCTAACCGGTGTGAGATGATATCTTATTGTGGTTTTGACTTACATTCCCTCATGATTAATGATGTTGAATACCTTTTTCCTGTTGGCCATTTGTATGTGTTCTTTGCAAAAATTACTTAAGTTCTTGCTCATCTTAAAATTGGATTATGTGTGTCTGTGTGTATGTCTGTATGTTTGCTATTGAATTGTTTGTATTCCTTGTGTATTTAAATATCAAGCCCTTATCAGTGGTGATTTGGAAATAATTTCTCCCGTTCTGTAGATTGCCCTTCATTTTGTCGGTGAAATACATTGTTGATGAAATGTTGATGAATGCCTTTCATTTTGCTGAGCAGAAACTTTTTTGGGGGATTTTTTTCACCTTTTTTTTTTTATTAAGCTGTCATTGATATACACTCTTATGAAGGTTTCACGAGAAAAACAATGTGGTTTTTACATTCACCCTTATTATAGAGTCCTCCCCCATACCCCATTGCAGTCACTGTCCATCAGTGTAGTAAGATGCCACAGAGTCCCTATTTGTCTTCTATGAGCTACACTGTCTTCCCCTTGACCCCACACACACCATGTGCACCAATCATGATACCCCACAATCCCCTTCTCCCTCCCTCCCCACCTGCCCTGCCCCACCCCTCGCCTTTGGTAACCACTAGTCCCTTCTTGGAGTCTGTGAGTCTGCTGCTATTTAGTTCCTTCGGTTTTGCTTTGTTGTTATACTTCACAAATGAGGGAAATCATTTGGTATCTGTCTTTCTCTGCTTGGCTTATTTCACTGAGCATAATACCCTCTAGCTCCATCCATGTTGTTGCAAATGGTAGGATTTGTTTCTTTCTTATGGCTGAATAGTATTCCATTGTGTATATGCACCATATCTTCTTTATCCTGAGCAGGAACTTTTTAGTTTTATCAAATGTCATTTATTTTTGCTTTTGTTGCCTTTACTCATGGTGTAAAATCCTCCCAAAAAATCATTGTCCAGACCAATGTCAAGGAATGTGCCCCTGTTTTCTTCAAGGAGTTTTATGATTTCAGGTATTCAAGTCTTTAATCCATTTGATTTTATTTTTGTGTATTGTGTTAGATATTTATCAAGTTTTATTCTTTTACATGTGACTCACTATCCAGTGTTTCCAACACTAATTATCGAAGAGACTATTCTTTTCCCATTGTGCATTCTTGGCTCCTTTGTTGATAACTAATTGACCATATATGAATTAAGTTATTTCTGGGATCTGTGCTCTTCCATTGATCTGTGTCTCTTGTTTTTATGCTAATATAATACCATTTTGATTAATATAGCTTTGTAATACAGTTTGAAATCAGGAAGTCTGATAACCTTTGGCTTCTTTCTTTCTCAAGATGACTTTAGCTGTCCAAGGTCTTTTGTGGTCTCATAAATTTCAGGATTGCTTTCTACTTCTGTGCAAAATGCCATTGGAATTTAGAGGAAGATTACATCAAAACTGTAGATCACATTAGGTAGTATGGACATTTAAATAATATTAGTTCTTTGAATCTATAAAGACAGAATCTCTTTCCATTTCTTTGTGTCCTCTTCAGTTTCTTTCATCAGTGTCTTATACTTTTCAATGTATAGATCTTTCACCTCCTTGGTTAAATTTGTTCCTAAGAATTTTATTCTTGTTGATGCTAGTGTAAATGGGTTTGTTTTCTTTCTGTCAGTTCATTATTAGGGTATATAAATGCAACAGATTTTTACATATTGACTTTGTATCCTGCAGCTTTTCAGAATTATTTTATTGGTTCGAATGGTTTTTTGATGGAACTTTAGGGTTTTCTATGTATAATATGTCATCTGTAAATAGTGACAGTTTCACTTTTCTCCTTACCAATTTGGATTGCTTTTATTTCTTTTTTTAATTGAAATAAAGTTGATATACAACATTATATTGGTTTCAGATATACAACATAGTGACTTGATAATTACATAAAATACTAGATGATTCCCACAGTAAATATAGTTCTTCCTGTTACCATATGAAGATGTTACAATATTATTGGTTATTTTCTATATGTTGTACTTCCATTCCTGACTAACTTATTTTACAATTTGCAGTTTACCTCTTTAATCCTCTTGAGCTATGTCAACCATCCCCTACCCGCCTCTGTATGGTACCCAACAGTCTGTTGTCCATATTTATGGATCTATTTATTTTTTGTTTGTTTTGTTTTTTAGATTCCACATCTAAATAAAATAATATGGTGTTTTTCTTTATCTGCCTGGCTTATTTCACTTAATACTGTACCTTCTATGTTCATCCATGTTGTTGTAAATGGCAAGGTTTCCTTTTTTATGATGAGTAATATTCCATTTGTATATATACATCTTTTTCTTTATCCATTCATCTACTGATGGGCATATGGGATGCTTCCATGTCTTGGCTGTTTTAAATTAATGCTGCAATAAACATAGGTGTGCATATATCTTTTCAAGTTAGTGATTTTGTATTCTTTGGTCAAATTCCAAGAAGTGAAATGGCTGGGTGATATATTTCTATTTTTAGTTTGTTGGAAGAATCTCCATACTGCTTTCCACAGTGGTTGCACAAGTTTATATGCCCACCAATGTGTAGGAGGATTTGCTTTTCTCCCCATCCTCACCAACACTTAGTATTTCTTGTCTTTTAGATAGTGACTATTCTGGCTTGTGTGGGGTGATACTTCACTGTGGTTTTGATTTGTATTTCCAGGATGATTAGTAATGTTGAGCATCTTTTCATGTGTTTGTTGGCCATTTGTACATCTTTGGAAAAATGTATGTTCAGGTCCTCTGTCCATTTTCTTTTATTTCTTTTTCTTGCCTAATTGCTTTGCCTAGGACTTCTAATACTATGATGAATAAAAGTGGCAAGAGTGGGTATCCTTGTCTTTTCCCTGATCTTAGAAGAAAGGTTTTCATCTTTTCACCATTAAATACAATTATAGTATGGGCTTGTCATATATTGGCTTTATTTATTTGATACCTACTTTGTTGTTTTATCATAAGTGATGGTGAATTTTTTCCAGTGCTTTTTCTTTATCTATTGAGATCATTAATAATTTTTATCCTTCATTTTATTAGTGTGGTATATCACATTAATTTGTAGCTGTTGAACCATGAATAAATC
Organism: Smutsia gigantea; assembly: GCA_032199065.1. Lineage (NCBI taxonomy): Eukaryota > Metazoa > Chordata > Mammalia > Pholidota > Manidae > Smutsia > Smutsia gigantea. The sequence goes on along the minus strand of JAVSCE010008087.1, from coordinate 86,039 downwards.
CTACTTGATCATAGTGTATGATCCTTTTAATGTATTGTTGAATTCGGTTTGTTAATATTTTGTTAAGGATTTTTTCATCTATGTTCATCAGGGATATTGGCCTTTAATTTTCTTTTTCAGTGTGTCCTTGTCTGGTTTTGGTATCAGAATAGTGTTGTCCTTGTAGAGTTTGAAAGTATTCCCTCCTCTTTTATTTCTTGGGAAGAGTTTAAGGATTGGGATTAATTCATCATCAAATGTTTGATAGAATTCACCATCGAAGACATCTAGTCCTCGAATTTTTTGGTTGGGAAGTTTGTGATTACTGATTTAGTCTCTTTACTAATAATTGACCTGTTCACATTTTCTATTTTTTTCTTGAGTCAGTATTAATACATTGTTATGTTTCTAGAAATTTATCCATTTCTTCTTGGTTCCAATTTGTTGTATAATTGTTCATTGTAGTTTCATTATCCTTTGTATTTCAGTGGTATCAGTTGTAATGTCTTCTTTTCATTTGTTACTTTATTTATTTGAGTCTTCTTTCTTTCTCCTTGGTAAGTTGAGCAAAGGATTTTTCTATTTTGCTATATTTTCATAAAAGCAGTGCTTAGTTCCATTGATTTTTTTTTCCCGAGGTCTGTAGGTGACAGGCATTTTTTAAAAATTTATTTTGGTATCATTAATCTACAGTTACATGTGCAACATTATGGTTATTAAACTACCCACTTCATCAAGTGCCCCACACCAACCCCATTACAGTCACTGTCCATAAGCATAGTGGGATGCTATAGAATCACTACTTGTCTTCTCTGAGTTGTACCACCCTCCCCGTGCCCCCCAACATTACATCTGCTAATCGTAATGCCCCTTTTTCCCCCTTGTCCCTCCCTTCCCACCCATCCTCCCCAGTCCCTTTCCCTTTGGTAACTGTTAGTCCATTCTTGGGTTCAGTGAGTCTGCTGCCGTTTTTTTATTTCAGTTTTTTTTTCTTTGCTCTTATGCTCCACATATGAGTGAAATCATTTGATACTTGTCTTTTTCTGCTTGGCTTATTTCACTGAGCATAATACCTTCTAGCTCCATCCATGTTGTTGCAAATGGTAGGATTTGTTTTCTTCTTATGGCTGAATAATATTCCATTTTATATATGTACCACATCTTCTTTATCCATTCATCTACTGATGGATACTTAGGTTGCTTCCATTTCTTGGCTATTGTAAATAGTGCTGCAATAAACATAGGGGTGCATCTGTCTTTTTCAAATGGGCTGCTGCATTCTTAGGGTAAATTCCTAGGAGTGGGATTCCTGGGTCAAATGGTATTTCTATTTTGAGTTTTTTGAGGAACCTCCATACTGCTTTCCACAATGGTTGAACAAATTTGCATTCCCACCAGCAGTGTAGGAGGGTTCCCTTTTCTCCACATCCTCGCCAACATTTGTTGTTGTTTGTGTTTTGGATGTTGGCCATCCTCACTGGTGTGAGGTGATATCTCATTGTGGTTTTAATCTGCATTTCTCTGATGATTAGCGATGTGGAGCATCTTTTCATGTGCCTGTTGGCCATCTGAATTTCTTCTTTAGAGAAGTGTCTATTCATGTCCTCTGCCCATTTCTTAATTGGATTATTTGCTTTTTGTTTGTTAAGGTGTGTGAGTTCTTTATATATTTTGGATGTCAACCCCTTATCGGATACATCATTTATGAATATATTCTCCCATACTGTAGGATGACTTTTTGTTCTACTGATGGTGGGTGTCCTTTGCTGTGCCGAAGCTTTTCAGCTTGATATAGTCCCACTTGTTCATTTTTGCTTTTGTTTCCCTTGCCCAGGGAGATATGTTCATGAAAAGTCGCTCATGTTTATGTCCAAGAGATTTCTGCCTATGTTTTTTTCTAAGAGTTTTATGGTTTCATGACTTACATTCAGGTCTTTGATCCATTTTTAGTTGACTTTTGTGTATGGGATTAGACAGTAGTCCAGTTTCATTCTCTTACATGTAGCTGTCCAGTTTTGCCAGGACCAGCTGCTGAAGAGGCTGTCATCTCCCCATTGTATATCCTAGGCTCCTTTATCAAATATTAATTGACCATATATGTTTGGGTTAATGTTTGGATTTTCTATTCTGTTCCACTGGTCTGTGGGTCTGTTTTTGTGCCAATACCAAACTGTCTTGATTACTGTGGCTTTGTAGTAGAGCTTGAAGTCAGGGGGCATAATTCCCCCTGTTTTATTCCTCCTTCTCAGGATTGCTTTGGCTATTCAGGGTCTTTTGTGGTTCCATATGAATTTAAGAATTATTTGTTCCAGTCCATTGAAGAAAGCTGTTGGTAGTTTGATAGGGATTGCATTGAATATATAGATTGCTTTAGGTAGTATAGCCATTTTGACAATATTTATTCTTCCTAGCCAAGAGCATGGGATGGATTTCCATTTGTTGGTGTCCTCTTTAATTTCTCTAAGGAGTGTCTTGTAGTTTTCAGAGTACGGGTCTTTCACTTTCTTCATTATGTTTATTCCTAGGTATTTTATTCTTTTTGATGCAATTATGAATGGAATTGTTTTCCTGATTTCTCTTTCTGTTAGTTCATTGTTAGTGTATAGGAAAGCAACAGATTTCTGTGTGTTAATTTTGTATCCTGCAACTTTGCTGAATTCAGATATTAGTTCTAGTAGTTTTGGAGTGAAGTCTTTAGGGTTTTTAATGTACAATATCATGTCATCTGCAAACAGTGACAATTTGACTTCTTCTTTACCAATCTGGATGCCTTGTATGTCTTTGTTTTGTCTGATTGCCGTGCTAGGACCTCCAGTACTATGTTGAATAACAGTGGCGAGAGTGGGCAGGATGCTTAAGTTTAAAACTTAAGTAAGAACATATAATTGTGGAAAATTAGAGAATCTTTCATTAGCTACATGAATGTATAAATCCTTCACTATTTACTTTTTTTTCTTTAAAGACATTTTATTGTATGGATTTCTAATTTTTCTGATAGTCAGTGAATATATTCTATATCAGTTGAATGACCTTAAGGCTGGTTTTTGGCTAATTATGGTTTATCTTAATGAATGCACTATAGCCATGTAAGAAAAATACATTAATTCTAAAGTTGTTTGCTATAGTATTTTATAAATGTCTGTTAGGTTGAGATGGTTGAGAGCATGATTCATATCCTCTGTTACTGGTATTCTGTCTTGTTCTATAAATTATTCAAATAGAGTTTAAATCACCAACTGTGATCTGGATTTGTCTCTTCTTTCATTTCTGTTGGTTTCATTTCATGTAATTTGAAGCTCTTTTAGTCACATGACTATTCATGGTTGTTATGTTTTCCTTAAATTAACCATCTTATATTATTAAATGTCTCCTTCTCTGGTAATACACTGTCTTGAAGTTGGTATTATCTGACATCTATAGCCATTCTAGTCTTACTGTTTGCAAGGAGGATTTAAGTCTATCATTTTTATTGTTTCTTCCTTCATAAGTGTGAACTCCATTCCAGTGTCTTTTTTTTCTATCCCTTCTTATTGCCTTCTTTTTGATTGTTTGAAATTTTTTTGCAGAATTCTATTTTCCTCTGTCCTTTAAATTCTACCACTTTAAATATTTTTAGTGGTTGTTGTAATGATAAAAATACATATTAATTTTTCAATCTTTTAAGAGTAAATATTATATCACTTCATATAAACTTAAGATTCTTACAATCATATATGCCCATATCCATAGTCCCTGCCTCCTTTTATGCTACAGTTTTCAAATATGTCTACATGTACTATAAACCCAATAGCCAATGCTTGTTTTAAGTATAATTTATTTTAAATAATTTAAAGGGGAAAATAATATTTCATATTTACTGAATATTAACCAGTTTCAGTGTTCTTCATTGTATCCTGAAGATCCATGTTTTCTTATGCTATCATTATCTATCTTCCCAAAGAACTTCTTTAGCACCAGTTCTACTGGTAATAATTTTTCTTAGTTTTCTTTTATCTGACAGTATCATTTTTTTAGTCCTCTTTTTTGAGGGACATTATTACTGAATATAGATTATGGTTTGGCTTTTTTCCCTAGTACTTTAAAGATATTACTTCACAATCTGGCCTTCACTGAAAATAACCATTTCCTTATTTGGGTCTGAGTATAGAAAACAGAAGTTTTGGCTAGTAAAGTAGAATGCGATAAATACTTTAACAAAGCGTATTTATGAAGAACTCTTAACTAAACAGTTTGTTTTATATTTTCACTCTCTGTGTCTTTTTCACAGTTTTGATAAAATGAGCCCCTTCTGACAGGGCTATTGGTTTTGTTTATATTCTTGTCTTACCTAGAAAGTCATGTAGGAAATAGTAAGTCCATATTTTTAAATGGTTGGTTTTGCTTCAATGGTTTTTATAGTGAAATAATAAGTTAGTTATGAAGTGAATGGGTGACTGTGTTAAAGAGAAAAAACAAGGCAAAAAGATTGTTGGTGAATTGATGATAAATATATAACTTGTTTAATTAATTGATAACTACCATTGTTATCAAACAATGAAAATATGGAATATTTCGTAAATTGTGTTGTGATGTAAACATTTGATCTGAGTTCTCATAACATGGTATTGATCTAGATTTTGAAACACAATATTTTTATTGAAGATAAGTAGAACATAGGGACTTTATAGCTTCTAAATTTGGGAAAGATTAATTTATCTTCCAATTGTATCTGTTTAATTTGAATGACATAGTTTTCACTTTGGCATAACTCCCATGTATCAACTGTCTTGAAAATCATACAAGAAAGGGGAGCTATTTTAGTTTTTGCAGTGTATACTATCACCAAAATATACCATGCTTCTATGATTTTATAAGAACTTTAGAAGTAGTATTCCAATAGACATGTAAGATAAATAACTTTCTGTGGAAACAGAAGTGCTCAGTTTTGAGAAATACTTTAAGTGATGCCATTATGTCTTTATCAATTCTGCCCATATTCTACACTTACCTAATTTCTATTTATATATCTATTGACTTATATTCTGTGATTTCTATATATCTGATCTACCTATAAGTCATCTATCTACTTATCTATCAGTCATCCATCTTATTGTCTGTGAGTATTTCAGTCATTGATCTGTTCTGCCATCAGGCAGAAGAGGCAGAAGAGCATAGCAGTGGAGAACCGAGGGAGTTACCTCCCATATGAAAGGACAGTGGTCTTTGAGGTGATGATGTATAAAGGAGGAAGCAAGAAGAGAGCATGAGGACTGAGGGTCATTAACTCAGGGACCCACCCAAACAGGAACTCTGGCCTTATTACTGTGCTTGCATTCAAAAGTGCAAAATAGAGCTTACATCCTGAGTCATTTTAACGTGAGAAAATTTAAACTAAATATGACTACTCTTTTTTAGTGTTCCTATACATCCATATTTTAAAACTCAGTTTTAATCACTTGGAGTTATCATCTGAGTCTTTGTTAAACTGAAATGACAAAAATTTTCTATAAAGGGCCAAATAACCAAGTTTCAGTTTTTCAAGCCTTATCACCTCTGTGCAGCTAAACTACTCTGCTGTTGGATGGAAGCAGAAAACACAACATATAATTGAATGAGTGTTACTGTGTTCCAGTAAAACTTTATTTACAATAACAAGGTGTGGTTCTGAGATTACCAATCCCTGAACTAGAGCATTGGTTTAACCAGAACCTGAAAAATTGGGTTAATTCAGCCACATGGTGAAAATATTTGAGAATGATTTCCCCATTTTATTTTCATGAAAATTACTTTTGCTCCTTTGCTAATTCTCATTCATTAGAAGTGACATAAAGGAGTACTGTATAACATCATAACCGAAACAATGTAAAACTTGCATTGTATAAGGGATTGGAGTGATATGAACACCTTTCCAGTGTAACCAATAAATTATATTTCAAAATTGAATGTATTTCTCCCACATTCATCTATAAAGTTCCCAAGGAAATAGTGACCAGATTATTGTGTCTAGATTATTGTCTTCCTTCTTTTCCTCTTTAGCACAGTTCAAACTGAAACATTGTTTCTTAGCTTCCCTGGTAGTATCTACCTTCCCTGTGCAATGACTTCAGTCTATTTTGACTTCATTTGAGCAGTTGTAATTGTTTTAACATCTCAGAATAGGATTCCTGTATTCCAAGGCTGTTGCTATTTAACCTAGTTTAAAAAAAAACATGAGTCAACAATATACATAGCTAATGGATAAAATATTTAATCCAATTAAACTGTACTCCAAGTTTGCTCTTGTTTGTCCCTGTTATCTACATTGCAGGGTTTAGAAAAGAGGAAAAGAAAATTTAAAACCTGCTAACTTAAAATTAAATTTGGGCTATTTCTTATTTTGCAGTCAATTAAAAATATATATGTATGCTTACTTGAAACCTATATGACCAATTTAGTGTTAATATTCTATAAAAGACTCACTCAAATTAATTAGAAAAAGACAAGCATCCCAGTATAAAAGTGGGAAAGCACATACATGAACAAGTCATAAAAGAAAAACATTGTGAATGGCCAAGAGCATATACAAATATGCTCAACCTTACCAATCTATAATTCAACAAATATATATGAAATAATTTTAAATTATTATAACTATATAATGAAATAATTAAATATGTGTATATATGCAAATATACACACAATAAATAAATCAACAATTACTTGTCTTTTTTCACCTATCAGATTAGCAGGTACACTTGTGAACAAAGTGTGGAGAATTTGGGACTCCTGGTGTGTTATAGTCTTTCCAGAAGACAGTGAAAAATATTTATCAAATGGAAATCAGCACATTTTGACTGACAATGTTATTTTTAGAAATTTATCTTTGGGATATAATAGGAAGAGTTCAGAGATGTATGTAAACTCAAGGGTACTCATTGTAACATTAGTTATACTTGTAAAATTGTGAATAACCTGTTTATCAAGTCATAGTACTAAGGAAATTAGTGATGATACATGTATCCATTTGGATTGTATTCAGTTATATATGGTAATGTATATATGATAATAGTAATACATATTCAAATTACTTGATATGTAAGTCTAGGTTTTGCCAAAGTTCATTTATCCACCAGTTGAATACCAACTATGTTTGTGACATTAGTATTCTATTTCATTCATGTAAAATGATATACGTATGTGCTTGTTTGTATATAGTCAATAAACCAGTTTTATAGGAGAATTTTTTAAATCTTGGTAGTTCTGGTCATTATTGTACTGTTTCATTTGTGTGTGTGGTCATATATATAGTTTCAAATATATATATATTTCAATTATATATAGCATTTACTGAGTTCTCAGTATATGTACACATGCTGAGATAAACACTAGTTCATGTATTATCTCAGTGCTCATAATAACCATACAGAGTAGGATATGTATTCCTTTTTTAAAGATAAGGAAATAGATGCTGTTTGATTTTGTAACCCATCCTATTATTCACAACTTAAAAAAATAAAAACAGAACCCTATGGTGTAACAATTTTTGGAAGTTAGTTAAAATATTTATAGTTTGCTAAATACACTGAACAAAACCATGTTTTGGGGAAAAATGTACCTTTTTGAGGTCATGTTCATTTTCCCTCTGTCTTTAAGGTCAGAGCCATGAGAATTTTCAAGTACAGTTCCTCAAGCTAAAAAATGTAAGTGTTCAGATACTACAGGAACTGGAGAAAATGATGAACAGGACATTGGTTTGTGGAGAATCCCATGGTATAAAGCTACAAAGAATGACCTCTAGAAAAATGGGGTACCGGTGCTTAGGAGATGGGACACTGTGTGCACAGCAGGAACTGTTTCATAGATAGAGCACTGGAATGCCATGGAGGCACAGATCAAAGTCCAAAGAAAAATGGCAAATAAGAGGAGGTCCACTGAATGGAAGAAATCAACTTTGGAATAGACCTGATGATAGGTAATACCAAGACATAAATATTGCAGATATTCAGAAGTCCAGTTAGTATCTCTGAGTGATGAAGAACTCCCCACCTGATACAGATTTAAATGTTATAATCCCCTGTTAGAATATTACTTTCCAATTATAATTTATGACAATATGGTCTATATTCTAAACTACCTCCTTTGAATATGTATTACATAATCAGTTTCCTCTTCCCCAGTTATTTGTGTTCATTCTAATTATTTTCTAAAGAAAATATTTTGTCTTGCAAGTGTAATTAAAATGATAAGCAGAGAGAATTGTGACACATTTTGCCTGTCTATATCACAACAGTGGCTAAAGTATGTATAGAAATATGACTGGTTTATAATGTGAGTGATCTCTTTCTAACTTTGTCTTTTTATCTCCTGGTATTTTAAGGAGAAATGGACTACATAAGATACTCGCTGCTGGTGCTCTAGAACATTGAAATGCTGAAGGAGGAAGATAAGTACAGAAAGAAAAACAGTCATCAATGGGTAAGGCTGAATCTGTCAGAGATTCATAGCAGTGAGCTACCTCTGGTTTTGATCTTCATACAATTTGGGGATGTTTGGAAATGGCAAATCTCTTTAAGGATGAGGAAACTCATGATGATAAGATATTTATAATGTTATTAAACTAGTTTGTGAAGGAATGGATGGATAAATAGGGTGCAAAGTAAGGTTCTTTAATAACAATATGTAATAAATGTAGGAATGATAGGCTATAAATGAACATTTAGCAATAGTCATAATTGTTTCAACCAGGAACCATTAAATGATGATAAAACTTTTTGGCAAAAATTTGAGGAAAATGGGATACTTTTATAGTCTGTGATTATCTCCTCCATGGTATACTTGTCAGTTACAAAGAGAAAATAACTTCCCGTTAGAGAACCTAGCAGACATCACCTGAGTACCACCAGTAATAGGGCCACATGATATCACTGATTAAAAAGCACGGCGAAGAACACAACCTTGTCTCTTCAGTATCTCAGACAAAAAATACATAAACCTGAATCTACTCATGAGGAAACATCAGACCAAAATTAAATGACATTTTATAAAAATAAAACTGGCATTTAGTCTTCAAACATACTCATATCACTTAGAAAATGTTTCAGACTAAATAGATGTGAAAACTGAATACAGCATTGATCAGGATTTCCATGAAAGACATTACAAAGAAAAATTGGCAAAATTCTAAGAAAGTCCATCAAATACATTATAGTATTATATAAAGCAAGTATTAATTGCCTAACTTTAACAGTGATTCTGTGGCTATGTAACAGAAAATCCTTATTTTTAAGAAATAAAATGATAAGATTTAGGGGGTAAGGGTACATCATAGCTGCAATTTCCAAACTGTTTGGATAATAATATGTGAATATACATATTTCAAAAAATAAGTAGAGAAAGTGAAAAAAGGCAAATAAATGTAGTATAACATGCTAGCAAATACAGAATTCAGGTGAAAATTGTCCAGGAATTATGGGTCCTCTTGAATCTCCTCTTTAAGTTTGAAAGTAGGTCAAAATGATAATGCAAAAGAATATGTAAAATGAGCATATGGCTTCCAGTGTATATACATGCTCAGGAAATAGGAAAATGTAGAGTAAGTGCATGAATAGTGTGGAACCAGTCGGCCTTATCTGTACCTGCATTTGAACCATTTACATTAGAACAAGTCTTTTTAAAATTCTCAATTCTTTCATAGAAGAAGGATTTCAAGGTTCAACCATGTCGTGCCATTTATCATGAGTACTCCATTCCTTTTTATGAATGATAATATTCCATTATGTGACTGTATCACAGATTGCTTATCCATCCATCAGTCAGTGGGTACTTGGGTTGACTCCACTTTTTGTCTATTATGAATAAGCTTGTTATGAGCATTTGTGTAGAGGCTTTTATACAAAATTTTAATTCTTCTAGGGGTGAGAATATGGTAACTGTAACAGTCTGAGCAACTGTCTGATCAGAAATTTTAAGATTATATTTGCTGCACTTGAATACACACAAAAGTCTGTGCAGAGTGAATATTCCACTGAATAGTTGTAGAAACTTTTATTGTAGAAATAATTAAGTAAATTGAAAAGCAAGATATGCACAGTTGAAGCCCATGGACTCACAGCTAGTTGATTCAATGGCTATTTATTTTTTATCATTGCACATTTTTGCTTTTGTGTTCTCAGGTAGTAGGATTGTTTAGATTGGTAGAACTTTGCCACAGAAATATACTGATTTTCCTCATAATGTTCACATAGAACTACAATGAAAAACTTTCCCTTATGGGCTTAATACTAATGTAGCCTCCCTTGCTGCATCATTGCCATCTTCATTTTCCATGTTTAAATCAAGTGGTTCAGTATGTTTTAGGGTCATGAATGCCTGTGTCTTGGGTAACTTCAGGGTCTATCCTTTCTCACAGCCAAGCAAGCAGAAGATGCCCTTTTGAGTGAGTGTACCTGGATCATATAGTCATACATTGTGAAAAAAAACAGAAGAAAATAAGAAGCAAAAATCACTGTTATTGAACAATACAATGTTAACATTCTAAGCAAATAATGGTTGATTCACACTTTTTCATTTTAGTGCTAGCCTACAGGTTTGGTAGCTTTGAATGCCACCAGTCTTGCAGGTATTAAGCATTTATTCTCTGAATATCTAATTCCTTGGTTAAATGGTGTTCTTCTGAGTGCATGCCTGCTAACAAATATACAGGCTCAGTACATGAGAGTGTGGAATGGGTACATGAATGCTAGCCCTAATGTTGTGTCCCAGCCTTTTTTCTCATGTCCTTTTCCAGTAAAAAAAACAATTTCCATTTATCTTATGAAGTTTCTCACCTGTTTTTTTATCCTTGCCATTATTCCATTATCTCTTATTTCCAGAATATGTCTCACAGCATCCTTGTCATGGGGCCCTTCATTTTACCCAACACAGCATTTTCATAAAGTCTTTATTTGGTAGAATATAACCTTAGAATTTCTCATTCAGAGTGAAGGTTGCTATGCCACTAATTTATATAGCATGGTATAGAGGATTATTGTCTACTTGCAGAGTGAGGAATTAGGACAGGAAATAAGTGAAGAAATGAAATGATGAAGATGATAAAGGACCAAGCAACTATGATTTGTGTAGCAAGAAATAGAAGTGTTACAGTTGACCCTTGAACAACATGGTTCTGAAATGCGTGGGCCCATTTATATGCAGATTTTTTTCAATAAATACGTCAGAAAATTTCTTGGAGATTTGTGACAATTTGAAAAAAACATTTTCTTTAATTACTTTATTGTAAGAATATAGTATGTAATACATGTAACATATAAAATATGTGATAATCAACTTTATGTTATCTGTCAGGCTTCTGGTCAACAATAGGCTATTAGTAGCTAAATCTTTGGGGAGTCAAAAGTTGTATGTGGATTTTTCAACATAGGTATTACAGAACTATTGACTATATTCTCTGTGCTGTACTTCATCCCCATAACTAATTTATGTTATGATTGAGATTTTGTGCCCCTCTATCCCTGTCACCTATCCCACCCACCCACACCAACCCCTCCCCCATGGTAACCAACAGTCACTTCTCAGTGTCTATGAGTCTACTGCTGTTTTGTTCATTTTGTTCTGTTTTGTTGTTAGGTTCCACATATCAGTGAAATTATATGGTAGTGGGGGTGAGCATTTAATAATGTATGTAAGTGTCAAATCACTATGTTGTGTACTTTAACCAATATAATGTTATATATCTGCTATACTTCAATTGAAAAATGTCAAAAAAAGTTATATGTGGATTTTTCACTGTGTGGGAGGAGTCCATGCCCCTAGCCCATGTTATTCAAGGGTCAACTGTTACTATAGAACTACTTATTGAATTTTATTTTAAAATGAATTTTGTGTGTATTCTGATCTGATTTATATTCCTTGTGATGTTCTGCTGCAGGTCAAAGGCAGAACAAGGTACCTTACTTCAAGGAGGAAAGGTGAGAAGCTACTCTGGTGCTTCTGAAATTCTCTGTATGTGTTGTGGCCAGTGATGTTAAGAAGTTCTATGGGCTCATTCTTTCTGAGGATCAAGGGAGATTATTTTTATGATAGATTTTTCACCCATAGATATGTGCACTTTGTTAAAGGAATCTTCATTATTGTTTCTTTCTGTTATTAAATAAAAATCTTTTTGAAGTAACCTTAATCATTTTTTGGAATCATTGATATATCTCCTTTTGATACTATTCTATAGTGTATAAAAACAATCTTGTAATGAAATTTAAATATGCCAAAATATTTAATTATTTTTTATCACTGGCATATTCACAATATAAATGTTCCTACTCCTATTTATACTATAATCATACCTTATTTGCTACCTCATTTACAAATGTTACCCCATTATTCCTTGAAATTTTTGACTAATTTTTTCCCAATAGATTTCATTTAATGTTATTAGAACAATCCAAGGTCATATGCCTTTTGTGCAATTTATATGAGAGTTCTATTACTCAGATATGAAACAAAATATCTACTGTACAGTTTTTGTTCTTTATTCATAAGGCAGTAGATAAGCCTGAAGAAAATAAGCCTGGCTATAGCAATGCTTATTTGTTTGGAGGGTGCTTGTCTGGATCAATGATGAGCACAACTGTCTGAGGATGCTGAGGGACTCATTCCAGATGTCAATCTGAGGTCCAGATGAGTGGCCCTCTAACAGGACAAATAAGACTCAGAGCCCGGCTCAACTTGGTGGCCCCTCAGTGACAACAAAATACTGTTTTGAGCATGCCTCTTCTTTCTTTTGGAGCAAGGCATTAGGATCCTACCTTAGGGGGCAATATACAACTTTAGATATGCTGTGACCTAGACTTGCTTCATTTTGCTCACTTTGAACAGAGTTGTAGATAGGCAATTGCATATTGGAAATATGTTCTTGAGTAATGAATAAGAAAACAAAAGAAAGATTGAATAAGCAACTGATGGGTACTGCAGATCTCATTAGTGTTAGGCTAAAAGAAGGGAACACTGCATGCCTATGTATTAACTCTTGACAATGGGATCAATTTTAGTGCTTTTTACTGTTGAGTGTGTTCTAAGACTGTATTTTTTCTTGTCTTTCTGTTATGTTTTTCTGAGTTAGAAGGGCTGGAATGAAGTCTTCAGAGAATAGCAGTGAGTAGCTACATTATGATCCTTTAAATTCATGTCATGTGCTTCATGTCATATCCTGAGGACCCAATGTTCATCTTTTTAGTGGATATTACTGGATAATATCTTCACAATGTGTCCTTTTCTTTGGTGAGTGTCTCCACCCTCATTTCCAAATTTTAAATTTTATTTAATCTGAGTTTTGGGTGGATTGATGAATACAGAATTTTTGAAAATTATTGATTTGCCTTACAGTTTCATATTGCAACGAAATATTATTTAGTGAAATTAATCTGTTTGTGAATTTCCTTAATAAATGATTATGATTTCAGAATGCTGACCCTGTAACTAAGTTCATCATAGTCAGATCATTTTGGTCAGATCCATAAGATCATTATGGATCACTATTGCTACTCTTCTCATCATTGAGATTTAATTAGGTTTCTCAATTTTTTGACATGGAAAATTAGTTAACTTTCACATCTTTATAAGGCCATGAAGGTTTTACATGATAAGGAATAATGAAGCATTTTATTTTCCTGAAACACAAAAATAATCAATTTTCCATGCTACATTGGCCTCACAAAGGATATTAGGTTGGGTTAATCAAATGGGGAGATAATGAAATTTCATATATTAAATCATTAATCATTATTTGTTGTTAAAGTTAAAACGTCTTATTGGTAAGAAAAATATCTTATCTGTGTATTCCTTGGCTTGACTATATAGAAAGTTTTATGCTACCTGGACCTGGTGTTTAATACTTTAGGAATAGATAAACTGCGTTGTTCCCTGAAAAAGTTCCTGTTAGAAATTATTTCAAGTAGTAATTACTTTGTGTTCTTTTTCTACTTATTTATTTATATATTTTATTGTGTGTATTCATTCAAATGTACTCAATAATAATGAATAAAATAGCCATGAACACTAATAGTTGTAATATCAGGGAGGAAAAGAGCCCTACCAGATACTGAAATGGGCTTTAGACTTCAATCACTAAAAAACATTTGAGGATGAATATGAATGACAGGCACACTAGAACATATTTTGGTCTAATGAATAGTATTCTACAAATACCTACTTGTGTATCTGCACATGTCAGTGTGTAAGTAGATTTGTAGCATATGGCTACTGTCTCAATGTAAAGAAGTATATCAGCATATAATATTCATGCTATAAATGGCAGGTATCAAAAATGCAGAACCCAGTGCATTTTAAGAAGTGCTTTCTCTCTAAGATTAGGGACGAGACAATGATATATGTCCTATCACTTCTATTTATATTGTTCTGCAAAGTCATAACCCATGCAATAGGTCAAGAAAAAGAAAGAAAAGTACATAAAGGTCAGAATTTAAGAAAAAAGAGCTTTCCTTGCAAACATGATTGTCTGTGTTAGAAAATTCCAAGGAATCTATATTAATACTTCTAAAACTAAAAACTGAGTTTAGCAGGTTTGTAAGATATAAGGTCATATGCAAAAGTCAATCATATTACTATATGCTATCAGTGAACATCTGGAACTTGAAATGAAAACTATTTATAATAGCACAAAAATGAGTTACCTCAGTATAAATCTAATAAAACGTGCAGTATCTCTATGATGAAAACTGCAAAACAATGATGAAAGCTATCAAAGAAGACCTAAATAAATGCATTTACTGTGTTCATGGCTCAGAAGTCTAAGCATCTTGTTGGTTACCCCAATTTCATGTGTAGGTTCACTGCATTCCAAATAAAAATCACTGTAGACTTCTTTGTAGATATCAACAAAGCAATTCGAAAATTCATATCAAAGGCAAAAAAAAAAAATAGGAAAAGAGATTCTGAGAAAGTTCTAAAGTCGGAGAACTCACACTGTTTTATTTTAAGGCTTTCTATAAAGCTATATTAAAGAAGAGTATGTTGATTAAGGAATTGACACATAGATCAAGGAAGATAATGATATCTGTGGAAGATAGTCATGGAATGGTTTGTTTGGGTGGTTTCTGGAATACTGGTGATGTTTGTTTCTTGATCGGCATGTTGATTAATTGCTGTGTTTGGAAGTTGCAGATTTATTGAACTGTATAATTTAATGCATACACTTTGCTGTATCTATGATGAAATAGATATAGGGATCTTGAATGTTACTTGGCGCCTGGTGATTGATGTCCTTAGGGTAGGTCAAGGGCGTTCTCTTTTTAATGCAGGCATTTCATTAAATCATATCAGGGAGTAATTGTTTATGTATACATATTTTTTACATATTTGTGTGTTTTTCCATGTATTTATTTACTTATCCATTTTTCTCATGATAATGTGCTAAACAACTCAGAAGTCTTAAATGTTGAAAGTATTTTATTCTGGTAGTTTCCTTTGACATTAAAAATCTTTTTTAAAAGTTACTATACAGTAAATTTTACCTCTTTTTCTTTTGGTGTACATTTATTTGAATTTTAACACGTGTAAATTCATGTAGCTATGACCATGACCAAGTTACGGAATTGTCCTTTAATATTCCCAAACTCCCTTGTGCCTTCATAGTCATCTACTTCCCCTACCCTTAACCCCTGGTAGTTGCCATTTTTTCTATCCCTATAGTTTTGCCTTTAACATTTGGGGAATGTTATATAATAGAAAGTACAGTATGTAACTTTTGAGGCTGTTCCACACAGCATAATGTCCTTGAGATACACTGATGTTGTTGCTTGCATTGATAGTTTCTTTTTTATTGCTGAATAATATTCAGTTCTCTAAATGTCCCACTAGTTATTTATCCATTCCTTCTTTGGATGACATTTGCATTGTTTCCAGCTTTTGTTCATAAATAAAGCTGCAGTGAAGAATCATCTATAGGTTTCTGTGTGGACCTGTTTTCTCTATAGCCAGATCAACACACTTTTTCTTGACATGCCAAGTAATACACATTTTATATTTGTGGAACATATAGTTCCTGTCATAGGCTACTCATCTTGGCTACTGTAGCACAAATGAATGGGTATGGCCGTGTTCCAGTCAAACTACTTACAATAGTGGTGGTCAGCCATTGGGACATATTTAGTCAACCCTTGGTATCGAGTAAGTACTCAGGATTGGGTTTGCTATATTGCACAGTGAGTGTATGTTTAACTTAAAACAAACTGTCATGTTATTTTCCTGAGTATTTGAGCCAGTCTACATTCCATCCAGGGATGAATAGAACATCTTATTGCTCTGCATCCATATCAGAACCTGTGAGAGTCATTACTTTTTCTTAGCCATTCTTATAAGGTATGCATTACCCTAATGACTAATGGTGTTGAACTTCCTTTCCGGTGCTTATTTGTGATTCATATATCTTCTTTGGTGAAGTTTCTGTTTATATCTATATTTGAAAAATCAGTCTCTTTCTTTCCTTTTAGGTTATCTGTCATTGCTTTCATCAACATTTCTTAGTTTTCAGTATAAAAGATTTTCTATATGTTGTTCTGTAGATTTATATACCTAGTAGTTCATTATTATTGGAGCTTTTTTAAGTGTTGTTTTAAACTTAGATTTCCAATTGTACATTGCTAGTATATATAAATATTTCTGATCTTTGGATTGTGATGTCCATCTACATATATGTTATGTGTTTTTCAATATTTTTTACTTTAACTCAGTGAATAAATCTTATTCCATCTATCCTTCTTCATAAGGTAATTGTCTTAAATAGAATATTCCCTCTACATACTTTGTGAACATCGCCAAACAATGATAGAATTTTGCCTTGAGCTATAAAACATTGAAAACCTCCCAAGCGGAAGTATATATTGTATTTACCTAGATGTTTTCCCTTGTGGCTGCTCTTCATTCCTGAATATCCACATTTTCTTCTGTTACTATTTCTCTGTTGTCTGAAAAACATTCTTTAGCAATTTATTTACAGCATGTGTACTGGCAAAAAGTTCTCTTTCTTTCATCTGAGAATGTCTTTATTTCCTCTCTATTACTGGAGAATGTTTTCTCTGAATATAGAATTTTGGTTTGATAGTCATTTCCACTCTCAAATTACTTTGTCACTTCTTTCTGGCATCCACACTTTCTAATAAGAAAAGTACGTGTGCACAGCAGCTGATTTAGAGGAGAGTGGTAGCGCCATTGCCTGCGTCAGTGCAGAGTGAACCTGGTCATTAGATGACGTTTGATGGGGAAGGGTCTTGTCACTGCAGGGTGTGCATGCGAAATGGGGCTCTGCCCACACTCTTTGCTGGTGTACACGGTGGATGATAGGAGAGGTCCATGACCTTTATTCAGAGTAGGGCATGTAGAATAAGCAGTCTTCTTTCCTACAGGGCTATCCATTTCCCAGACCTTTGCCTAGAGAGAGCAATTTTCTTTTTCTCTCTTTCATTATCTCTTTGACTTTCTCCATTGACATTTTCAGGTGTGGGATGCTGTAGCTACCAGGGTAGGCTATGTAAGAGGTCTAAAAAATGCACATCTGGGTTGTTCTTCAAGCCCACATCCCTAGTCAATCTGCCTTCTTTCCTCAACCTTTCAAAATGTGTCAGTTACTTTATATATTTTTTCTAGTTTTTTTAGTTTTAATTAGAGGGAGGAACAGGATGGAGTGCATTTACCACATCCTATCCAGAACTAGAATTCCTTGCCCACATTTTGATAGTTCTTAATTTTTTTTCATTTATTTGTATTCATGTGCTTCCTAAAAAAGATAGTTTCTAATACTTACAGGAAAAATTACAATTTGTTTTAACAACAAAGAAGGTTGTAAAATAAAAATCATTTTGCTCTCCTTTCCAGCCTAGTTTCTTAAAAGGAAAACTGTTTGGGATATGCTAGGCTATATTCAAGTTAATAGTTTATGACACAGATTCTATATTTGAACACACATACAAATATGTATAAACACACATTTTCATATAGTTGAAAGTTTTCTAGAGGATTGACTTGATTTAAAGTTTGAAATTTTTCTAAAATACTGTATTTGAAAAAATCTCTAAGTCCATATTAATAGATCAGAATTAGTATATTTAAAAAATCAGTATATAGCATAATTATCAGTGCCATAAAACTCTATGTCTTATTTTAAGAATATTTATCTTTATTGTATTTCCTGTTACAAGCCACCATCCTATATAGACATATGTTGTTTTATTATGCTTCACTTTATGGAGCTTCACAGATACTGCATTTTTTTTACAAATCAAAGGTTTGTGGCAACACAGCTTTGAACAAGTCTATTGGCATCATTTTCCAACAGCATTTGCTGACTTCATGTCTTGGTCACATTTTAGTAATTCTTGTGATATTTCAAACATTTTCATTATTATTATATTTGTTATGGTGATCTGTGATCAGTGATCTTTGATGTTACTTTTGTAATTGTTTTGAGACACCACGAAGCATGCCCGTATAAGACTGCAAACTTAATTGATAAATGTGTGTGTTCTGACTGCCTCACCAACTGGCTGCTCCCCCATCTCTCTCCCTCTCCTGGGGCTTCCCTAATCTCTGAGACACAACAATATTGAAATTAGGCCAGTTGGTAACTTTAGAGTGGCCTCTAAGTATTCAATAAAAGGAAGAGTTGCATATCTCTCACTTTAAATCAAAAGCTAGAAATGATTAAGCTTAGTGAGGAAGGCTTATCAAGGGCAAATACTGGCTGAAAGCTAATCCTCTTGCACCATTCAGCCAAATTCTGAATTCAAAGGAATACACATCTTGAAGAAAATTTAAATTGCTATTCCAGTGCACACTCCATGATATTGGGATGGTTGGCAGAGGCATTAGGCTGTGGTGCTGCATTTGGAAGCTCTTCTGTTTGACCTGACCACACAATCTGCATGCTTCATGGTGAGACATGGACTGTGCTTTTGTATCTATTGTCGAAGTCAAGATGTGGTGGATATTTGTCTGGACAGGAATGGAAGGGCAGGTAAAGGGCGATCATAATGTGATTCCATGGATTTCCATGTGAAGAACTGTCTTGTGTTGTCCAACTGCTGTCATTGGCTTTTCCCCAGGAATTTCCCTGGGCTCTGATGGGACAGCCAGTGGTAGCTGCCATATAAGGTTTCAGGGTCCATGTATATGGTGCTGTGGTGGTTGAGGTTTATTCAGCTTGTACATCCTTTCCAGAGAAGTGGTGCTCAATAGTTCTTTTCCTAGTGCACTGGCCCACAGCTACCAGCTGGCAACGCCTGCTCCAGATTGCTCAGGTGAACATTCCCTTTACCCTTTGGCCATCTGGGCATGGAACTTCCAAGGCGAAAGTATACCCCAAGAGGGCCCACCTTTCCTGGCACAGGTGGCTCACATCTACTTCAGAGGGTCTTAGGTACATCCCTGGAAGCCGGAGGTCATGTCAGAGGTAGTGAGGCTGTGATCCCAGGCGCACTGCAAAGGCCAGATGTCTACCTTGGAAAACATCCATGGCTCCCTGTGGGAAGATGTGTTCTATTTTTTTTTTTAAAGTATTATTGATACACAACATGTTGGTTTCAAATAAGATGTGTTCTATTTTAATTCTTCCTCTTACCTATCTAGATGAAGTGTTTGAGTTCTGTGAGGATTCTTGTGGTATTACTAGTGGGAAAGGAGGGTCATATCCCACAATTGACTCATGATAAGTTGAAATCTTTTATGGTTGTTCTTCTTGACACTCACTGCTTCCCGTGTGGGCAGTGTTTGAAGTTACTTCATGAGGGATTTGTCTTCTAGGCATGAGGATTCTATTTTGGACAAGACAGCTGAGTGGTTGACTCTTTGCACAGAAGGAAACCATGGGAAACCAAAAATGAGGACCATGGATGGGAATGGGTGCTAATTTCAGATGGGATTCCCCTCAGTCATGGTGGCTGAAACCACAACTTTTTGTCAGGTGTCCTGTTGACCTGCTAAGGGAATGATGGCTTAGTTAGCATGAAAGAGCCCCTGAGCTGAAGTCTTTTACCACCTTAGATTAAGCAGGCCATTTCTGTTGTGGTAGCCAGTTACTCAAATGCCAGCCTTTACGTTGGAGATTTCATTGTTTCACTGTTCCTTGAGATTATGTCAAGTTAAGATAACCACTGACAGCTTGCAGGGACACAGTGTGGACATTAACATCAAATCCATGGTTAAAAAAAAAGGTGTACATGGAGTATGTGGACTTTGGTCAGAAAGAGTGGTTATGAGACATGACTTGGTGGCCCACTTCAGTAGCCCTACTGGTCAAAAGAACGTCCCAACTTCCATAGTCACTAATCTGCTGTTGGGTAGCAGGACTGGAAGTCAGGGATCTATGAACAGGACACGGTTTTTCAGGTGACGAGTTATCTGCATAAGAACACGTACACATACTTGCATAGATACCTGCATTCTTTGTGCCTCCCATCAGATATAAATGAGGGATAGAGGCAGAAAACACCTGTGAAAGATTTAACGTAAGGAAAACATCAGGCACAGATCTTTATACCTGAGAACTGTGTTTCCTTCTCAGAGTGAATTTCAATTCTCTACTCTTCTTACCTGGACTTGGAATTAAGTCTTCTCATTGTAAAGGAAGAGAAGTCCCATTCACTCACAATGATGGGTGGGGGTGGGGCATGGGAGTCCCAAAAGGGTGTGGACAAATGAAAAAACTTTTTCTTTGCTAATGACAATAAGCATTATTTGCATCAAGTTTTCAATTAGATGTAAGATTTCATAGCGATAATGTAGTGAATTACATGGTCCACAAATCAACAGTGACGTGTGGTAATACGACAGTAGTAGATTGACCTGTCAACGGGCTCAGTGGTTTCAGCTGGTTAAGGATAAACGAGGTGGTGGAAGCCACGAGGACGCTCCTTTAGAAAAAGACACCATGTGTCTGAACATTTCATTGGAGTTCCGGAAACCCAAAGCTGCTGGGTGTGGACATGCCACATGCCTGGAGAGGAAAGGGTCCTAGTTTCAGTGGAGCTGTTTCCCGGGTCAAGGCGGGTGAAGACCACACCCAGTCAGCTGTCCTCCTTTCTTGCTTGAGGGCCTAGTGGCTTAGTGAGCATGAGTGAGCACCTGACCTGGACCCCCTTGAGGCACTGAAGATAGGGCCAGGCTCTCTCAGACCTGGAGCCATTCCCTCAATGGTCCCAGGCTTTATGTCGGGGATGTCCTTGTTCCTGTGGTCGCCAGCTGTTCTTCCAATGCAGCTCACATGTGTGTGTGTGTGTGTGTGTGTGTGTGTGTGTGACAGCCTGCAGGGACCCAATGTCCATGCTGACATCACAGGCACAGCCCAAGTAAGGTGTGTAGTAGAGTCTGCGTGCTCCTGTGAGAAGGTGTATGTGAGAGAGGGAGTCTGCAGCCTATTGCGGCAGTCCCTAGAAGGTCAAAGGTGACATCCTTCTCTTTGAAGTCACCAGTCTCTGGCAGGCAAGGTGAGGGTCCAGGATCTGTGCATAGCCTTCGCTTTTTCAAGGGTGGAGGCCCCTACATTCTCACGCTTACGCTCACACTCACACACAGACCTGAACAGCGACCTCCTCTCTTGGCCTCATGCACACCATCAGTCCTACCTGAGGGACAGAGGGACAGGAATAGTAGATACCAGTCTTCCCTTGTGCACCTGTCAGCAGTGGATCTTGTGACCTGAGATGCTGGGCAGGTTTCTCAAGTATGCATGTGATTTCTCAACACTTCTCAGGTAGACATGCCACACGAGGCTCACCACTGACAAAGAAGCGAGGTCCTTCCTCTCCATCAAGGACCAGTGGCATGCCGGAGTCCCAGGCAAATCGAGGCCCAGCTCATGAAGGTATGCATCCCTTTGCTCCAGCTTCTGCCATTGGCACTAGGATTTGGTAGAGGTGCCAGAGAGGCTGCATGCACTCATGTGCCCAGTGGGATGCGGCTGTGTGGCCATAAGAGTGGATTGCATGTTCCTCTCTCAGTGGCTTCATTGGGATGATGCAGGCAGCCTTAGGGGTCTGAGTTCACTAGCTGACCTGCTGAGCCACCCAGCCTGGCTTGTTATATTATCCAGTGTCCCAGAATGTGCTCGGATCGATGATGACTCCCTCTTATGCATTCCTTGGAAATCTGAACAAAATGAGTGAGAACCCTCTACTGTCATTCTCATCGAAACTGAGGTCCAGCACATTAGCTCTCCAAGGGACACGAGGAGTCAGGGACAGCTTCCTCCAGGTCACATGCATGCAAGCACCACCCTGCGGTTCAGTATGGGAGAGAGTGGCGTATCCGGGTCAGGGGCTTAATGTTTTTAGTTTGGTGTCCATGTGCCCATGGACTTTGGTGGAGTGGCCGGTGCTGGCTGGCATGGCGTCCAGCTCCCATCCAATTTCTAGGCTAGGCCATGGGCAGCATGCATTGACATAGTCCTCATGAGCCCAGGGCTTGGAACTGCTGGCCAGGGTCCTGCTGCACACACAGCCCCTGCGGTCTGCATGTTGGAGCAGAAGGACAGAAGCTTCCACTGGTTTTTGATGAGATCCCTGGCTCACTCCAGGAGCAGTACCTGTTCTCCCCTATGCCTCGGTAGGGAAATGGGAGTGTGCTGTGGGGTGTGGGGCCTTGGGGAATGGATGTGGCAATGGTGCTTCTGGTGGCAGCTGCCCTCCTTCCCTCCTCTGCTCACCCAGTATAGGGGCCGGGTGCCCAGGTGTGGACTGTGCAGGAGACCTAGCACTGAAGTCAAGAGGCTGTTTAGCCTGGTGACCTGGACTGGGAGGGATGCACACAGACAGGAGAGGTCACAGTGTGATCGCATGTGCTCCTGTGGGATGTAAGCTCTCCTGTTGTGTCAACTGCTCTTTAAGGCTTTCCCGACATATCTGTGGACACTGTCGGGCCTGCCTGTGGCTGTGTACCAGGGAAGGCTTAGGGTCCCTGTGTGTGGCAATGGGTTGATGACCTGTGGTCGCTTGCCATTTCATTCTAGAGTAGTGGTACTCAACAGGTTTCTTCTTAGTGGCTTGAAATACTGCACTGGTCTTGAGCACCACCCAGACATGCCTGGTGCTGACCACCTGTTATACTTTGGTTCTGACGCTCAACCACATTGGCACTTGGATTTCACGATTTCACCTGGAAAGGATTGCTTGAGGACCATCCGTTTACCCTGGTTCGTGTAGCTGACATTCTCTCGCAGAGGGCTTTGCATGCATCCGTGGAAGCCTGTGGGAGTGGCACGGCGGAGACTGTGAGGGCTGCTTTCCCAGGCTCACTGCCGTGGACAGATGCCTGCCTTAGAAAGTGTCCACAACTTTGGATGCGGGTGATGTATCTGGTCTTGTTCTTTCGCTTGGGTGTGGATGAAGCATTTGTGTCCTGTGGGATCATTAGTGGTGCCAGCGAGCCAAGGTTGGGGTCATTGGATGCATGTCCTAGGGCCTACTCTTTCAAAGTTGCACTTGGTAATGGTAGTGCCTCCTGACAGTCACTGGCCGGAATGGATGCCTAATGTTGAGGCTATGTGGTGGCAGACTTGCCTTGCATGCTTGGGGATGCTGCTTTGGTCCATGGAGCCCAGTGGGCGAATGTTTATTGGCATCTCAGGGCCCCAAAGCAGCTCGCTGAAGGAATGCCAGATCCCTGAAGGAAGGTGCTCTGCTTTCCCTGCATGTCTCCCTGGGTCTAGGTATGTGAATACCGCCCCCTCCAGGTGTCCCCATGGCCCAGTGAGGGCATGAAGGCCTGATCAGCATGAGAATGAGCCAGGCCTGCAGTCTGCTGGCCCCCTGTGAGGGACACAGGCTGTTCTTGGGCCCTTGTGCATTCCAAGTGCCATGAGCCTGTATCTCGATGGATTCCTGGTGTCTGTGCTCTCTGGGCTTCTGTGTGGTTCGCCTCCCTGTGACAGGCTGCGGGGCACAGTGTCCATGTTGACCCATCATCCACAGTCCGGGAGTGGTGGTGTGTGGCGTTGGTGTGCTTTGGTCGGAAGGCGTGGCTGTGATAGAATCGTGCCGTGTCCTGTGTCAGTAGAAAACAGAGGTCAATGGTGCAGCCTCCTGTTAAGAGCGCTGGCCAGTGGCTGATGGTGGCAGATCATGAGGCCTGGCATTTGTGCATGGGGCATGCCACGTGTTGGCACAGGAACACACTCACACGCGCACCCATGCTCACACTGGCCCGCACCCATGATATCACACCTGCCTTCAGACATTCCTAAGGGACAGATGTGCAGACAGGAGTCTCACCCAGGGGAAACACTGCATGGATGTGGTTCCCTGATGATGTGGGTCACTTTGCCCATGAAGCACGTGATGTTTGTTCACTTGGCAGGCACATTGGCCAAGCGAGGCTCACTGTCACGAAGGAGGAAGACCTTCCGCTGCTTCGGTGTGTGTCCGTGTGCAGCAGCCCCGAAGAGTTGTCGCCCAGGGTGGGAACCATACCCATCGATGTTCACAACAGTAAGCATTCACCTCTGTGCCAGAAGGTTGAGAGGTTCCATTAGGATTTGGTGGTATTCCTAAGAACTGCTTGTTCCTGTGAGCCCTGTGGAATGAGGGGTTCCACTCCAGGGATGGATGGCAATTCTTCTTGCTCAGGGGCATGTTTCTGGGTCCTCCAGGCAGCTGTAAGTCTCCCGGGGGCCATCAGCTTGCCTGCTGAGATGCCCAGCCTGCCTTGGGAAGCATCCAGCATCCCAGAAAGTGCTCAGATCATTGATGACTCCCTCATAATGCATTCCTTGGAAAATCTGAACAAAATGAGTGTCATTCTCATCGGATCTGAGGTCCAGCACTGTGTCTCACCCAGGACAAGCAGGAGAGAGGGATGGCTTCCCCGCAGTCACAGGTGTGCAGACACCCACCTAGCACGTCAGCTTTGGGGAGCCTGTCTTCTTTGGGCCAGTAGGGTTGCTGCATCAGTTGGGTGTCCATGGGCCCTGGGGTGGGGCCTTGGTGGAACTATTCCATGTTGGAAGGCACTGTGGCCAGCTCACACCTTAGATCAAGGAGACAGAGAGTGTGGCCTTGGCAGAGTCCCAGAGAGCTGATGGAATGAATGTATGTTGACCGGGTTGCTCTTTGAAATGCACTCCCAGGGTGGCTCTGTAGACCCTGAAGGGCAGAATATTCCAATGGCTTCTGATCAGAGCCTCTGTTCGGGCACTGAGCAATCCCTGTCCCGGTCTATTGTCCACACGAGGAAATGTGAATGGCCTCTGGGTTTGGAGGCAGAGAACAGACGCAATTGGCAGCAGGGCTGCAGCTGATACATCTCCCATGTTTCATCTGGCGACCAAATGCATGTGCCACCTGGGCAAACATGGACTGTGGCATGAATGTGGCACTGCAGCCTGTAGCAGCTGCCGTCCTGGGCACAAAGGGCAGAGCATGGAGTGGACATGTGGAGAGGACTGATTGCAGTGTGATTGCATGGGCTTCCATGGCATGCAAATTCTGGATTGAACCTGACGCAGTCCTCTGCTTTCCAGGGATGTGTCTGGGCCATGATGGGGATGTCAGATAGTGCCACCCAGGGTGCATGTGTGTGGCCTTACAGGAAATGAGCACTGCTCACTTGGTATCTCCATTCCAGGGTAGTGGTGGACAAATGGTCCTCTTACTAAGGCCTTGAAGAGATGTACTGGCCCACAGCTGCCAGCCAGCCACCCCGATCCACAGGACTTAGAGGAACAGGCCCTTTCAGCCTTTGTGGCCATGGGACGAGAGCTTCCCAAGTGAAGGTGTAACTCCAGGAGGGTCAGCCTGTCCTGGCATTGGTGGCTCCTCAGTGTGGCATAGGGTTGTGAGAGGACACCTTTGGGCAGGCCAGAGGCTGTGAGTGCTGCAATCTCAGAAGCACGGTGTGGACAGACGTCTCCCAAGGGTGAAATCGCGACTCCTTGTCCAGTGGATGTGTTCCCTGGGTCGGCTCCCCCTAGTCATCCTGGGTGAAGTGTTTGTGCTCCCAGAGGTGGTCTGTGTTATCACCGTGTCTCGGGATGGGCGCCACACTGAATCCCGGGCCCTGGGCTCATGCAGCCTCGCGATCCATAATGACCGTCCTCCCTGATGCCCTGTGTGCTGAGCTTTACAGCCCGCTTCTTGGGGAAGATGCCTGTGGACGTGAGGGGCAAGTTTGTGAGAGGCAGCCAGTTGTGTGGGCATTGCCACGGAGGTCAGCAGCCCGGAACAAAGCCAGGGTGGAATGCCAGGTCCCCACACAGGAATGTGCCCTTGGGGTAATCAGGTTGCGGCCAGTCAGGGTGGCTCCAGCCCACCTCTTCCTGTTGGCTGTCCTGCCTGGCCTCTGAGGGCTGAGCCTGTTGGCTCTGGTAGGGTACACGGGCACCTGGCCTGAAGTCACTTGGCTGCTTCTGGCATTGCTGGTTCCCAGGGGTGCCAGCTCTGATTCCCACGGTTGTGTCAGTGTGGTAGGCGCTGTCTCTGCCTCAAGTGCAGTTCACCTGGGACATCTGGCAGGGATACAGTGTCTGGGTTGGTTTCAGATCCACCATCAGGAAGAGGATGTACCTAGTGTGGCTGTGCTTTGGTAAGCAGTGGCTGTAAGAGAATGAATGCCTGGCTTATTAGAGCAGCCCCTATATATGAACCTTGGCCTTCTTCCCACAAAGGCACAGGTTGGTCTTCTGCCTTTAGGTGGCAGGGTGTGAGGATCGGGATCTGAGCACAGGGCTTGCTTTCTCAGGTTCTCTGGGCTCCTCCCGTGACCACCCACACACACACACATGCCTGCATACCCCCATTCAATGTCTTGGTATCCCTCCAGGCTAAAGTCACCCAAAGGGTCAGCTATACAGGGCAAACAGAGGCACCTGTCCGTCCCAGGAAAAGGTTGGCATGGATGTTGCCTGAGAACCTGCATGCATCTTTCCAGCTAACAGGAAATTTCTCTACACATCTCAGGTGCACTTGCCGTTATGGCTGCTGCGGGCAAAGGAAAGGCGAACGTTTTGTGCAGTATGGCCAGAGGCATGTGGGTGTTGGGATGCAGCATGCCCCTGACATGCTGTGGATCACAAAGGCGGTAAGCATCTCCTGACACAAAGAACTGCCATGCACACTTGCAGGACACAGAGCCGCCTTAGAGGCTGCTCATGTGCATGTGTGCCACAATGTGCACGGTGATGCCTCCAGAGTGGTTACAGCTCCTCTTGATCAGTAGTGAGCCTTGACATTGCCCTGGCTGCTGGAGGACCGGGAGGGCATTGGTGGGCCCACACTGCCTCCCAGCCTGCCTTGATACACTTTTTTGCATCCCAGGTTGTGCTCGGATTGATGAGACTTCGTCATAATGCATTCCTTGGAAAATCTGAACAAAAAGAGTGAGAACTCCTTACTGTTGTTCCCACTGAATTTGAGGTCTAGCATGTTTGCTCACCCAGGACAGTTTCCCTGAGGCCACACTCACGCACCCCCCACCCAGGGAACCAGCCTAGGAGAGACTCCCATTGTAGGGCTGGTAGTGTCACTGCATCAGTTGGGTGTCTGTTCCCTGGAGGTCGTCAATTCACTGGCCAGGCTCTGATAGCCTGGAGGCCAGTTTGTATCCTTGTCCCTGGAGTCAGATGGTGGCATTGGCATAGGCCCAGGAAGACGATGGCCTGGATCTGTGTGGGATGGCATTGCCACTTCCCACATAGCACCTGGAGGTCCATTTGTAGGTGCTGAAGAGCAAAACATTCTGTGGTTTCTGACAGGAGCATTCTATGCGAGGCAAGGCAGAGCACAAGGCCTGTCCTTGCCATGGGTCCCAAAGAGGAGAGCTGGGAGCCCTGTGGGTGGGAGGTTGGAGGCTGAGGGCCTCCTTCGCCTGGGCATGCTCTGTGTGCTGGCAGTTTTTTCCCATGCTCACCAGCCCACTCATACACTGGCCAGCCCTGCACTGTGCAGATATCCCTGGCACTGATGTGAAGGCGCTGTGGTGGCTGACGGCCTCAATGGGTTGGGAAGAGCACGGGGAGGGCACGTTATGATGGGATTACGTGTGCTTCCTTGGGAACTACCATGTGGTTTTGAAGTACCCACTGTCATAGTGTGTGGTCTGGACCCTGACATGGCTGCATTCACTGCCTACCATACAAGACTTAGGGTCCATGTGTAGGGCACTACTCTAGTCAACATTGGTTCCCATGCTCCATCGATTCCAGAGCCAAAGTGCTCAAGCGTTCTCCTTGCAGTGTGTGTAAGAGACCACTGGCAATGAGTGGCAGCTGGCCTCTCCAGGTCCTGTTGGCTTGCCAAGCATTCCTTTTGACTGTGCATCCCCATGGGTCTTGGTGGGTCCAAAGCAAAAGTCTTAATGAAGGAGAGCCTGTGTTTTCTGGCACAGGGGACAACCATCCTTTCAGAGGGCTTGCATTGACTTGCGGAAACTCATGGGCATGGGAGAGACCTGGAGTTCCGAGGCCCCTGGTGCCCTGCAATGGACAGACATCTGTCTGTCTAGCATGGTAAACGTCAATGTCTTCTGGTATAGAATATGGACTGAATTTCCCTTCTCCCGCTGGTCTTCATGGATGATGGCTGTGTGAGGTTTGCTGTAGGTACCCATGCACAAGGCGGGGTCCTCATTTGAATCCCGAGGGTGCAGCCCAAAGAAAAGACGAGCTCCACTGAGCCTTCTCCCCTGATTCCCTCCTCTACCCTACCCTGCCTCATGTAGGTAGAGTGGATGCAAGGAATCGGGGCTGTGAACTGGCAGGCCAGAGGGATGCTCCTTTGGACAAGGCAACCGTGCATCTTAATGTTTCCTTGGAGGTCAGGGAACCCAAAGCCACTGAGTGTGGACATGCCATGTGCCTGGAGAGGAAACGGGCCTAGTTTCAGTGGAGCTGTTCCCCGGGTCATGGTGGGCAAAGACCATACCCAGCCAGCTGTCCTCCTGTCTTGCTTGAGGGCCTAGTGGCTTAGTGAGCATGAGCAGGCACCTGACCTGGACTGCCTTGGGGCCCTGAAGATGCAGCCGGGCTCTCTCAGGCCTGGAGCCATTCCCTCAGTGGTCCCAGCCTTTATGTCGGAGATGTCCTTGTTCCTGTGGTCACCGGCTGTTCTTCCAGTGCAGCTCACCTGAGTGTGTGTGTGTGTGTAGTGACCCAACGTCCACACTGACATCACACGCACAGCCTGCGTAAAGGGAGTAGTAGAGTCTACGTGTGAGAAGGTGCATGTGAGAGAGGGAGTCTGCGGCCTATTGCGGCAGCTCCTTGAGGTCAAAGGTGGCATCCTTCTCTTTGAAAGCACCAGTCTCCAGCCTTTGCAGGCATGGCGAGGGGCCAGGATCTGTGCATAGCCTTTGCTTTTTCAAGGGTGGAGGCCCCCACATTCTCATACTAACACTCACACTCACACACGGACCTGAACAGCGACATCCTCTCATGGCCTCAGGCACACCTTCCATCCTACCTGAGGGACAGAGGGACAGGACAAGCAGATGCCAGTCTTCACTTGGGCACCCGTCAGCAGCGGATCTTGTGACCTGAGATCCTGGGCAGGTTTCTTAAGTGTGCATGTGGTTTCACAACACTTGTCAGGTGGACATGCCATGTGAGGCTCACTGTTGGCAAAGAAGCAAAGTCCTTCCTCTCCTGTGAACAAAACGAGTGAGAACCCTTTATCGTTGATCTCATCGAAACTGAGGTCCAGCACGTTAGCTCTCCCAGGGACACAAGGGGTCAGGGACAGCTTCCTCCAGGTCACACTGGTACAAGCACTGCCCTGCGGTTCAGCACGTGTGAAAGTGGTGTATCCGGGTCAGGGGTTTCACATTGTTAGTTTGGTGTCCATGAGTCTGTGGACCTTGGTGGCGTGGCCAGTAAGCTCTCCTGTCGTGTCCACCACTCTTCGAGGCTCTCCCAATATATCTGTGGACCCTGACGGGCCTGCCTGTGGCTCTGTACTAGGGAAGGCTTAGGGTCCCTGTGTGTGGCGTTGAGCTGACGAACTCTGGTGCCTTGGCATTTCTTCCAGAGTAGTGGTACTCAGTGGATCTCTTCTTAGTGGCTCAAAACAGTGTAATGGCCCTCGAGCGAGACATGCCTGGTGCCGACCACCTGTTGAACTTTGGTCTTGACGCTCATCTGTGTTGGCTTTCAGATTGCACATGGAAAAGATTGCTAGAGGAGTGTACGTTTCCTCTTTCTCTTGAGCTGACATTCTCTCGTGGAGGGGTTGGCATGCATCCGTGGAAGCTTGTGGGTGTGGGTGTGGGCGTGGGTGTGGCAGAGACTGTGAGGGCCACCCTCCCAAGCTCACTGCCATGGATGCCTGCCTTGGGAAATGTCCACATCTTTGGACACGCATGATTATCTGGTCTTGTTCTCCCGCTTGGATATGTATGAACCGTTTATGTCCTGTTAGATCATTTGTTCTGTTAGCAATCTGAGGGAGGGGACATTGGATGCATACCCCAATGCTGACTCTTGTAAAGTCACACTTGATGATGGCAGTGCCTCCTGACAGTCACTGGCCCCATGGATGTCTAATGTTGAGGCTATGTGGCAGCAGACTTGCCTTGCATGCATGGGGATGCTGCTTTCATCCACAGAGCCCAGTAGGGGAACATTTCTTGGCTTGTCAGGGCCCCAAAGAGGCTGGCTGAAGGAATGCCAGATCCCTGAAGGAAGGTGTCCTGCTTTACCTGCATGTCTCCCTGGGTCTAGGTGCATGAATACCTTCCCCCTTCCATGTGTCCCTCTGGCCCCGTGAGAGCAGGAAGGCCAGGTCAGCATGAGCATGAACATGGCCTTCAGTCTATTGGTCCCCTGAGAGGGACACAGGCTGTTCTAGGTCCCTTGTGCATTCCCAGTGCCACGAGCCTGTATGTTGGTGGATTCCTGGTTCCTGTGCTCTCTGGGCTTCCATGAGGTTCACCTGCCTGTGACAGGATGAGGGGCACAGTGACCATGTTGAACCATCATCCACAGTTGGAGTGGTGGTGCATGGCATTGGTGCGCTTTGGTCCGAAGGTGTGGCTGACACAGAGATATGTCATGGCTTGTGTCAGTAGCCAGGAGAGGTCAACAGTGGCACCCTCCCATTTGGAGCACTGGCCTGTGGCTGCTGGTTCCAGACTGTGAGGCCTGGCATCTGTGTACGGGATATGCCTTGTATGGGCATGTGAACACGTTCACACGTGCACCCACGCTCACACTAGCCTGCGCCCGTGATATCACACCTACGTTCAGACATTCCTAAGGGACAGATGTGCAGACAGGAGTCTCACCCAGGGGAAATGCTGCTTGGGCGTAGTTCTCTGAGGAACTGGGTCTCTGCACGTGTAGCACTTGATGTTTGTTTGCTTAGCAGATGCGTTGACCAAGCACGGATCACTGTCACAAAGGAAGAAGACCTTCGTCTGCTTCGGTGAGCGTCCGTGTGCAGCAGCCCCGAAGAGTTGTCGCTCAGGGTGGGAACCATACCTATCGATGTTCACAACGGTAAGCATTCACCTCTGTGCCAGAAGGTTGAGAGGTTGCATTAGGATTTCGCAGAACTGCCTAAGAGCTGCTGGTTCCTGTGAGCCCAGTGGAATGTAGGGTTCCACTCCAGGGATGGACGGTGGTTCTTCTTGCTCAGGGGCGTGGTTCTGGGTCCTCAGGTGGCTGTAGATCTACCGAGCCATCAGCTTGCCTGCTGAGATGCCCAGCCTGCCTTGGGAAGGCTCCAGCATCCCAGAAAGTGCTCGGATCGATGATGACTCCCTCATAATGCATTCCTTGGAAAATCTGAACAAAATGAGTGAGAACTCCCTCCTGTCGTTCTCATCGGATCTGAGGTCCAGCACTTGGGCTCACCCAGGGCAAGCAGGAGAGAGGGACGTCTTCCCTGTGGTCATAGGGCTGCAGATGCCTACCTTGTGCATCAGCTTTGGGGAGTCTCCCTTCTTTTGGCCAGTAGTGTTGCTGTATTAATTGGGTGTCCATGGGCCCCAGGGTGGGGCCTTGGTGGAACTGTCCCATGTTGGAAGGCACTCTGGCCAGCTCACACCTTAGATCCAGGGGATGTAGAGTGTGGCCTTGGCAGAGTCCCAGAGAGCTCATGGCATGAATGTATGTTGGCCAGGTTGCTCTTTGAAATGCACTCCCTGCATGGCTGTGTAGGCACTGAAGGGCAGGAGCTTCCCATGGCTTTTCATCAGAGCCTCTGGCCGGGCACTGAGCAATCCCTGTACTTGGCTATTGTCCTGTTGAGGAAATGTGAACAGCCCCTGGGTCTGGAGGCAGAGAACAGATGGTTTAGGCAGTGGGGCTGCAGTGGATAGAGCTCCCATGTTTCACCTGGCCACCAAAAGCCGATGCTAGCTGGGGAACATGGATTGTTTGTTGCCCAAACCTGGTGTCACAGCCCACAACCAGTAGTAGCTGCCATCCTGAGCATGAAGGGCACAGCGTGAAGTGGACACCTGGACAGGATGGGTTGCAGTGTGATTGCATGGGCTTCTGTGGCATGCACAGTCTGGATTGAACCTGGCGCAGTCCTTGTCTTCCCAGGGATGTGTCTGGGCCCTGTTGCAGTTGACAGATGGTACCGCTCAGGGTGCATGTGTGTGGTCTTATGGGAAATGAGTACCGCTCACTCTGTCTCCATTCCAGGCTAGTGGTGGACAAACAGTCCTCTTGCTAGGGCCTTGAAGAGATATACTGGCCCATGGCTGCCAGCCAGCCATTCCGATCCAGAGGGGTTAGGGGTACAGGCCCTTTCAGACTTTGTGGCCATGGAAACGAAGCTTTCCAGGTGAAGGTGTAACTCCAGGAGGGTCAGCCTGTCCTGGCATTGGTGGCTCCTCAGTGTGGCATAGGGTTGTGAGAGGACACCTTTGGGCAGGCCAGAGGCTGTGAGTGCTGCAATCTCAGAAGCACGGTGTGGACAGACGTCTCCCAAGGGTGAAATCGCGACTCCTTGTCCAGTGGATGTGTTCCCTGGGTCGGCTCCCCCTAGTCATCCTGGGTGAAGTGTTTGTGCTCCCAGAGGTGGTCTGTGTTATCGCCGTGTCTCGGGATGGGCGCCACACTGAATCCCGGGCCCTGGGCTCATGCAGCCTCGCGATCCATAATGACCGTCCTCCCTGATGCCCTGTGTGCTGAGCTTTACAGCCCGCTTCTTGGGGAAGATGCCTGTGGACGTGAGGGGCAAGTTTGTGAGAGGCAGCCAGTTGTGTGGGCATTGCCACGGAGGTCAGCAGCCCGGAACAAAGCCAGGGTGGAATGCCAGGTCCCCACACAGGAATGTGCCCTTGGGGTAATCAGGTTGCGGCCAGTCAGGGTGGCTCCAGCCCACCTCTTCCTGTTGGCTGTCCTGCCTGGCCTCTGAGGGCTGAGCCTGTTGGCTCTGGTAGGGTACACGGGCACCTGGCCTGAAGTCACTTGGCTGCTTCTGGCATTGCTGGTTCCCAGGGGTGCCAGCTCTGATTCCCACGGTTGTGTCAGTGTGGTAGGCGCTGTCTCTGCCTCAAGTGCAGTTCACCTGGGGCGTCTGGCAGGGACACAGAGTGTCTTGGTTGGTTTCAGATCCACCATCAGGAAGAGGATGTACCTAGTCTGGCTGTGCTTTGGTCAGGAGTTGCTTTGAGAGAGGGAATGCCTGGCTTATTAGAGCAGCCCCTATATATGAACCTTGGCCTGCTTCCCACCAAGGCGCAGGTCGGTCTTCCGCCCTTGAGTGGCAGGGCATGAGAATAGGGATCTGTGGACAGGTCTTGCTTTCTCAGGTTCTCTGGGCTCCTCCCATGACCACCCACCAGCACACTCATGCACGTGTGCACACCTCCAGCCACTGCCTTGGTATCCCTCTAGTTCAAAGTCACCGCAGGTTTAGCTGTACAGGGCAAGCAGAGGCATGTGTCCACCCCTGGGAAACTTTGGCATGTATCCTGTTACCTGAGAAACTGCATACATCTTTCCAGCTGACAGGCAATTTCTCTACACTGCTCAGAAGGACTTACCACTATGGCCACCACGGGCAAAGGAAAGGTGAACGGTTTGAACAGCATGGAGAGAGCCGTGTGGGTGTTGGCACGCTGCATGCCTTGGGTGCACCCCGTGGCTGTGGATTCCCCAAGGCGGTAAGAATCCCCTGGCCCCAAGAACTGCCACGCACTCTTGCAGGACACAGAGCCGCCTTAGAGGCTGCTCATGTGCACGTGTGCCACAATGTGCGCGGTGCTGCCTCCAGAGTGGTTACAGCTCCTCTTGCTCAGTAGTGAGCCTCAGCACTGCCCAGGCTGCTGGAGGACTGGGAGGGGATTGGCGGGCCCACACTGCCTGGCTTGATACACTTTCTTGCATCCCAGGTCGTGCTCGGATGGGTGAGACTCCCTCATAATGCATTCCTTGGAAAATCTGAAACAAAATGAGTGAGAACTCCTTACCGCTGTTCTAATTGAATCTGAGGTCCAGCACGTTTGCTCACCCAGGGACCAGAGAGGTCAGGGACGGTTTCCCTGAGGCCACACTCGTGTACCCCCCACCCAGGGAACAAGCCTAGGAGAGCCTCCTGTTGTAGGGCTGATAGTGTCACTGCATCAGTTGGGTGTCTGTTCCCTGGAGGTCGTTGATTCACTGGCCAGGCTGTGATGGCCTGGAGGCCAGTTTGTATCCTTGTCCCAGGACTCAGAGATGGTGGCATTGGCGTAGGCCCAGAAAGACGATGGCCTGGATCTGTGTGGGCTGGCATTGCCACTTCCTGCATAGCCCCTGGAGGTCCATCTGTAAATGCTGAAGAGCAAAAGTTTCTGTGGTTTCTGACGGGAGTGTTCTACGTGAGGCGAGGCAGAACACAAGGCTTGTCATTGCCACGGGTCCCGAGGAGGAGAGCTGAGAGCCCCGTGGGTGGGAGGTTGGACGCTGAGGGCATCCTGGGACCCGGCGTGCTCTGTGTGCTGGCTGTTCTGTTTCCCATGCTTGCCCAGTGCATTCAAGGTGGCCAGCCCTGCACTGTGCAGATATCCCTGGCACTTAGGTCAAGGTGCTGTGGTGGTGGCTGATGGCCTAGATGGGGTGGGAAGAGCATGGGGAGGACACATTATGATGGGATTACATGTGCTTCCATGGGAACTACCATGTGGTTTTGAGACACCCACTCTCATAGCGTGTGGTCTGGGCCCTGATGTGGCTGCCATTTACTTCCTACCATGCAAGGCTTAGGGTCCATGTGTAGGGCACTGCTCTAGTCAACACTGGTTCCCATGCCCCATCCATTCCAGAGCCAAAGCACTCAAGCATTCTCCATGCAGTGTGTGGAAGAGACCACTGGCGATGAGTGGCAGCTGGCCTCCCAGATCCTGTTGGTTAGGTTAGCATTCCCTTTGACGTCGCGTCCCCCTGGGCCTTAGTGTGTTCAAGGCAAAAGTCTTAATGAAGAAGAGCCTGTGTTTCCTGGCACAGGAGACAACCCTCCTTTCAGAGGAGCTTGTGTTGATTCAAGGAAACTCATGGGCTTGCGAGAGACCTGGAGTTCCGAGGCCCCCAATGCCCTGCAGTGGACAGACATCTGTCTAACATGGAAAACGTGGGCACCTCCTGGTGCAGAGATATGGACTGAATTTCCCTTCTCCCTCTGGTCTTCTTGGATGATGGCTGTGAGAGGTTTGCTCTATGCACCCATGCGCAAGGCGGGGTCCTCATTTGAATCCCGAGGGTACGGCCCAAAGAAAAGACGAGCTCCACTGAGCCTTCCATCCCAATTCCCTCTGCTCCCCTCACCCACCACGTGTGGGTAGAGCTGGATGCAAGGAGTTGGGGCTGTGACCTTGCAGGCAACAGGGATGCTCCTTTTGACAACACAACTGAGTATCTGAATGTTTCCTTGGAAGTCAGGGACTCAAAGCCACTGGGTGTGGACATGCCACGTGCCAGGAGAGGAAAGGGTCCTAGGTTCAGTGGAGCTGTTCCCCAGGTAATGGCAGGTGAAGACCATGCCCAGTCGGCTGTCCTCCCATCTTGGTTGAGGGCCTCGTGGCTTAATGACCATGACTGAGCACCTGACCTGGACCCCCTTGGGGCACTGAAGATGTGGCCAAGCTCTCTCAGGCCTGGAGCCATTCCCTTGGGGTTCCCAGGCTTTATGTCAGGGATGTCTTTGTTCCTGTGATCGCAGGCCGTTCTTCCAATACAGCTCACCTGAGTGTGTGTGTGTGTGTGAGTGTGTGTGTGACAGCTTGCAGGGACCCAACGTCCACACTGACATCACATGCATAGCCTGAGTAAAGCGTGTAGTAGAGTGTGTGTTCGTGTAAGAAGGTGCATGTGAGAGAGGGTGTCTACGGCCTATTGCGGCAGCCCCTAGAGTTCAAAGGTGGCATCCTTCTCTTGGAAGGCACCAGTCTAGGGCCTTTGTGGGCAAGGCAAGGGGCAATGAATCTTTGCATAACCTATGCTTTTTCAAGGGTGGAGGCCCCCGCATTCTCACGTTCACGCTCACGCTCACACACAGACCTGAACAGCGACCTCCTCTCGTGGCCTCATACACCCCTCCATCCTACCTGAGGGACAGAGGGACAGGATAAGCAGATGCCAGTCTTCCCTTGGGCACCTGTCTGCAGCAGATCTTGTGACCTCAGATCCCGGGCAGGTTTCTCAAATGTGCATGTGGTTTCTCAATGTTTGTCAGGTGGACATGCCATGCGAGGCTCACTGTTGGCAAAGAAGCAAAGTCCTTTCTCTCCTGTGAGTACCAGCAGCACACAGGTGTCCCAGGCAAACCGAGGCCCACCTCACAAAGGTATGTGTCCCTTTGCCCCAGCTTCTGCCATTGGCACTAGGATTTGGTAGAGGTGCCGGAGAGGCTGCTTGCACGCATGTGCCCAGTGGGATGTGGCTGTGGCCATAAGAGTGGATTGCATGTTCCTCTCTCAGTGGCTTCATTGGGATGATGCAGGCAGCCTTAGGGGTCTGAGTTCACCAGCTGACCTGCTGAGCCACCCAGCCTGGCTTGTTATATTATCCAGTGTCCCAGAATGTGCTCGGATCGATGATGACTCCGTCTTATGCATTCCTTGGAAATCTGAACAAAATGAGTGAGAACCCTCTACTGTCGTTCTCATCGAAACTGAGGTCCAGCACATTAGCTCTCCCAGGGACCCGAGGAGCCAGGGACAGCTTCCTCCAGGTCACATGCATGCAAGCACCACCCTGTGGTTCAGCATGGGATAGAGTGGCATATCCAGGTCAGGGGCTTCACGTTGTTAGTGTGGTGTCCATGTGTCCATGGACCTTGGTGGAGTGGCCAGTGCTGGCTGGCATGGCGTCCAGCTCCCATCCAATTTCTAGGCTAGGCTGGGGGCAGCATGCATTGACATAGTCCTCATGAGCCCAGGGCTTGGAACTACTGGCCATGGTCCTGCTGCACACACAGCCCCTGCGGTCTGCATGTTGGAGCAGAAGGACAGAAGCTTCCACTGGTTTTTGGTGAAATCCCTGGCTCATTCCAGGAGCGATACCTGTTCTCCCCTATGCCTCGGTGGGGAAATGGGAGTGTGCTGTGGGGTGTGGGGCCTTGGGGAATGGATGTGGCAGTGGTGCTTCTGGTGGCAGCTGCCCTCCTTCCATCCTCTGCTCACCCAGTATAGGGGCCGGGTGCCCAGGCGGGGACTGTGCAGGAGACCTAGCACTGAAGTCAAGAGGCTGTTTAGCCTGGTGACCTGGACTAGGAGGGATGCACACAGACTGAAGAGGTCACAGTGTGATTACATGTGCATCCATGGGATGTAAGCTCTCCTGTTGTGTCCACTGTGCTTCGAGGCTTTCCTGGCATGTGTATGGATCCTGATGGGCCTGCCTGTATCTGTGTACCAGGGAAGGCTTAGGGTCTCTGTGTGTGGAAATGGGCTGATGACCTGTGGTCACTTGACATTTCACTCCAGACTAGTAGTACTCAATGCATCTCCTATAAGTAGCTCGAAACGGTGCACTGGCCCTCGAGCACCAGCCAGACATGCCTGGTGCCGGCCACCTGTTGAACTTTGGTCTTGACGCTCAACCGCATTGGCACTGAGATTTCACATGGAAAGGATTGCTCGAGGAGTCTCCATTTTCCCTTGCTCATTTGGCTGACATTCTCCCGTGGAGGGGTTTGCATGTATCTGTAGAAGCCTGTGGGTATCATGGAGACAGTGAAGGCCATTGCCTGAGGCTCACTACCATGGACAGACACCCACCTTGGAAAATTGGAAAATGTCCACGTCTCTGTACACGGATGGTGTATCTGGTCTCGTTCTTCCACTTGGGTGTGGATGAAGTGTTTGTGACCTGTGAAATTATGGTGCTAGTGAGCTGAGGGAGGAGTTGCTGGACACATGACCCGAGGCAAACCCTTGCAGTGTTGCACTTGGTGAAGGCAGTGCCTCCTGACAGTCACTAGCCTCCATGGATGCCTAGTGTTGAGGCTAACGTGGCAGAAAACTTGCCTTCCATGCATTGGGATGCTGCTTTGGTTCTCAGAGCCCAGTGGTGGAGCATTTCTTGGCAAGTAAGATCCCCAAAGTGGCTGGCTGAAGGAATGCTGGATCCGTGACAGGGAAGGTGCCCTGCTTTCACTGTCTGTATCTCTGACCGTTTCTCCCTGGGTCTAGGTACGTGAACACCTCCCCCACTTTCCAGGTGTCCCACTGGCCCTGTTAGGGCAAAAAGGCCTGTTAGTGTGTCTGTGAGCACAGCCTTCAGTCTATTGGTCCCCCAAGAGGAACAAGGGCTGTTCCCGGGCCCTTGTGGATTCCCAGTGCCACGAGCCTGTATGTCAGTGGATTCTTGGTTCCTGTGGTCTCTGGTTTCCATGAGGTTTACCTGCCCTGTGATAGGCCACAGGGCACAGTGTCCACGTTGATCAGTCATCCACAGTCAGGGAGTGGTGGTGTGTGGCATTGGTGTGCTTTGGTCAGAAGGTGTGGCTGTGACAGAGGTGTGCCATGTCCTGTGTCTATAGCCAGGAGAGGTCAAGGGTGACATACTCCCATTTAGAGCACTGGCCTATGGCTGCTGGTGGCAGACCATGAGGCCTGGCATCTGTGCAAGGGGCATGCCTTGTGTTGGCACAAGAACACGCTCATACATGCACGCACGCTCACTCTGGCCCATGCCCTTGATGTCACACCTCTTTTCAAACATTCCTAAGGGACAGATGTGCAGACAGGGTTCTCACCCAGGGGAAACACTGCATGGGTTTGGTTCCATGAGGATCTGTGTCCTTTTGCCCATGATGTTTGTTCACTTGGCAGGCACACTGGCCAAGCGAGGCTCGCTGTCACGAAGGAAGAAGACCTTCCTCTACTTTGGTGTGCATCCAGGTGCAGCAGCCCTGAACACTTGTCACCCAGAGTGGGAACCATGCCCATCAATGTTCACAACGGTAAGCAATCACATCTGTGCCAGAAGGTTGAGCAGTTGTATTAGGATTTCGCAGAACTGCCTAAGAGCTGCTGCTTCCTGTGAGCCCGGTGGAATGTGGGGTTCCACTCCAGGGATGGATGGTGGTTCTTCTTGCTCAGGGGCGTGGTTCTGGTTCCTCCAGGCAGCTGTAGGTCTCCTGGGCCATCTGCTTGCCTGCTGAGACCCCCCAGGCTGCCTTGGGAAGGCTCCAGCATCCCAGAAAGTGCTCGGATCGATGATGACTCCCTCTTATGCATTCCTTGGAAAATCTGAACAAAATGAGTGAGAACTCCCTCCTGTCGTTCTCATCGGATCTGAGGTCCAGCACTTTGTCTCACCCAGGGAAAGCAGGAGAGGGGATGGCTTCCCCACACTCACAGGTGTGCCTGACATAGTAGGTTTGGGGAGCCTGTCTTCTTTGAACCAGTAGTGTTGCTGCATCAGTTGGGTGTCCATGGGCTCTGGGTGGGGCCTTGGTGGAACTGGTCCATGTTGGAGGGCACAGTTCCCAACTCACACCTTAGATCCAGGAGTCAGAGAGTGTGGCCTTGGCAGAGTCACAGTGAGCTCAAGGCATGGGTGAGTGTTGGCCAGGTTGCTCTTTGAATTGAACTCCCTGGGTGGCTGAAGGGCAGAAGCTTCCCATGGCTTC
Source organism: Smutsia gigantea (assembly GCA_032199065.1). Lineage (NCBI taxonomy): Eukaryota > Metazoa > Chordata > Mammalia > Pholidota > Manidae > Smutsia > Smutsia gigantea. The sequence goes on along the minus strand of JAVSCE010008087.1, from coordinate 46,044 downwards.
TGATCAGAGACCCTGGCCAGGCACTGAGCAATCCTTGCCCTTGGCTATTATCCTTGCTAGGACAGGTGAATGGCCCCTGGGTTTGTAGTCAGAGAATAGATGCATTTGATGGCAGAGCTGCAGCGGATAGGGCTCCCGTGTTTCAACTGGCCAACAAATGCAGGTGCCAGCTGGGCAAACATGGACTGTAGCCTGAGCCTGGTGCTGCAGCCCACAGCCTGTAGTAGTTTCCATCCTGAGCACAAAGGGCAGAGCGTGGAGTGGACACGTGGAGAGGACAGGTTGCAGTGTGACTGCACAGGCTTCCATGGCATGCAGTCTGGATTGAACCTGGCGCAGTCCTTGTCTTCCCAGGGATGTGTCTGGGCCCTGTTGCAGTTGACAGATGGTGCCGCTCAGGGTGCATGTGTGTGGTCTTATGGGAAATGAGCACTGCTCACTCTGTCTCCATTCTAGGCTAGTGGTGGACAAAGAGTCCTCTTGCAAGGGCCTTGAAGAGATGTACTGACCTACGGCTTCCAGCCAGCCACCCCGACCCAGAGGGCTTAGGGGAACAGGCCATTTCAGCCTTTGTGGCCGTGGGAACAAAGCTTCCTTGGTGAAGGTGTAACTCCAGGAAGGACAGCCTCTCCTGGCACTAGTGGCCTCTCAGCGTGGTATAGGGTTGTGAGTGGATGCCTTTGGGCAGGCCAGAGGCTGAATGCTGCAATCCGACAAGCACCATGTGGACAGACATCTCCTGAGGACAAAATCTTGTCTCCTTGTGCTGTAGATGTGTTCGCTTGGTCAGTTCCCCCTAGTGATCCTGGGTGAAGTGTTTGTGCTCCTAGAGGAAGGCTGTGTTATCACTGCGTCATGGGAGGGTGCCTCGTTGAATCCCGTATGGCCGTCCTCCCTGATGCCCTTGGCCCTCCTTGTGTGCTGAGCTTTTGAGGCCACTTATTGGGGAAGATGCCTTGTGGACGTGAGCGGGCAAGTTTGAGAGGCAGCCAGTTGGGTGGGCATTGCCACAGAGGTCAGCTGCCCGAAACAAAGCCAGGGTGGAAATGCCAGGTCCCCACACAGGAATGTGCCCTCGGGGTAATCGGGTTGCAGCCGGTCAGGGTGGCTCCAGCCCACCTGTTCCTGTTGGCTGTCCTGCCTGCCCTCTGATTGCCGGGCATGTTGGCTCTGGTAGGGTACACGGGCACCTGGCTTGTAGTCACTTGGCCCCCTCAGAAGAGATGGGCTGCTTCTGCCCAGTTGCATGTTGCCACGGGTGCCAGCTCTGATGCCCACGGTTGTGTCGCTGCAGTGGGCGCTGTCTCAGCCTCAAGTGCAGTTCACCTGGGGCAGCTGGCAGGGACATGCAGTATCTTAGTTGGCTTCAGATCCACTACTGGGGACACACTGTACATAATGTGGCTGTGCTTTGGTCAGGAGTTGCTATGAGAGAGGGAAAGCATGGCTTATTAGAACAGCCCCTAGAGGTGAACCTAGGCCTTCTTCCCACCAAGGCACAGGTCGGTCCTCCGCCCTTGGTTGGCTGGGCATGACTTTGGGGATCAGCTCACAGGGCTTGCTTCCTCAGGTTCTCTGGGCTCCTTGCATGACCACCCATGCATGTGTGCCCATCGCCCCTCCCCCACTGTCTTGGTATCCATCCAGGTGGAAGTCACCCCAAGGGTCAGCTGTACAGGGCAAGCAGAGGCACATGCTCACCCTGTGGGAATGTTTCCATGGATCTAGTTGCCTGAGAACCTGTGTACGTCTTTCCAGCTTCAGGTGATTTCTCTACACTTCTCAGGTGGACATGACATTTTGGCCACCATGGGCAAAGGAAAGGCCAACGTTCTGTCCAGCATGGCCAGAGGCATGTGGGTGTCAGGATGCACCTTACCATGGGTGCGCCCCATGGCTGTGGATCACCTAAGGCGGTAAGCATCCCCTGGGCCCAAGAACAGCCACGCCCTCTTGGATGTCACAGAACTACCTTAGAGGCTGCTCATGTGCATGTGTGCCACGACATACACAGTGTTGCTTTCAGAGTCGTTTGACAGCTTCTCTTAATCAGTAGCCAGCCTCTGCATTGCCCAGGCTGCTAGAGGACTGGGAGGGGATTGCCGGGGCCACACTGCCTCCCAGCCTGCCTTGATACACTTTCTTGCATCCCAGGTCATGCTCGGATCTATGATGACTCCCTCATAATGCATTCCTTGGAAAATCTGAACAAAATGAGTGAGAACTCCCTACAGTCATTCCCATCATATCTGAGGTCCAGCACTTTGCTCACCGAGGGGCCAGAGAGGTCAGGGACAGTTTCCCCCAGGCCACACTTGTACACTCCCCACCCAGGGAACCAGCTTTGGAGAACCTCCCGTTGTAAGGCTGGTATTTTCACTGCGTGAGTTGAGGGTCCATTCCTCGGAGGTCATCGATTCACTGGCCAAGCTGTGATGGCATGGAGGCCAGTTTACATCCTGATTCTGGGAGTCAGAGACGGTGGTGTTGGCCTAGGCCCAGAAAGACGATGGCATGCATCTGTGTGGGGTGTCACTGCCACTTCCCACGTAGCCCCGGGAGGTCTGTCTGTATGTGCTGAAGAGCAAAAGGTTCTGTGGTTTCTGATGGGAGCATTCTATGTGAGACAAGGCAGAGCACGAGGTCTGTCCTTGCCATGGGTCCTGAGGAAGAGAGCTGGGAGCCCCGTGGGTGAGAGGTTGGAGACCAAGGGCATCCTGGGACCTGGCGTGCTCATTGTGCGGGCTGTTCTGTTTCCCATGCTTGCCCAGCCCACTCATAAGGTGGCCAGCCCTGCACACTGTGCAGATATCTCTGGCACTGAGGTCAAGGCGTTGTGGTGGTGGCTGATGGCCTCGATGGGGCGGGAAGAGCACGGGGAGGACACGTTATGATGGGATTACATGTGCTTCCATGGGAACTACCATGTGGTTTTGAGGCACCCACTGTCATAGGGTGTGGTCTGGGCCCTGAGGTGGCTGCTATTTGCTGCCTACCCACAAGGCTTAGAGTCCACGTGTAGGCACTTCTCTTTTCAACATTGGTTCTCATGCCCTGTCCATACCGGAGCCAAAGTGCTCGAGCATTCTCCGTGCAGTGTGTGGAAGAGGTGCACTGGTGATGAGTGGCAGCTGGCCTCCCCACCTCCCCAGGTCCTATTGGTTAGGTGAGCATTCCCTTTGACTCTGCGTCCCCTTGGGTCTTGGTGTGTTCAAGGCAAAATGTTAATGAAGGAGAGCCTGTGTTTCCTGGCACAGGGGACAGCCATCCTTTCAGAGGGGCTTGCATTGACTCGTGGAAACTCATGGACATGGGAGAGACTTGGAGTTCTAAGGCCCCCAGCGCCCTACAATGGACAGACATCTGTCTGTCTAGCATGGTAAACGTCAACATCTCCTGGTATAGAATATGGACTGAATTTCCTTTCTCCCTCTGGTCTTCATGGATGATGGCTGTGAGGGGTTTGATGAGGTACCCATGCACAAGGGGGAATCCCAAGGTGCAGCTCAAAGAAAAGACAAGCTCCATTGAGCCTTCAGCCCCAATTCCCTCTGCTACCCTACCCTGCCACATGTAGGTAGAGTTGGATGTAAGGAATCGGGGCCGTGACCTGGCAGGCCACAGGGATGCTCCTTTGGACAAGGCAACCGTGCGTCTTAATGTTTCCTTGGAGGTCAGGGAACCCAAAGCCGCTGAGTGTGGACATGCCATGTGCCTGGAAAGGAAATGGTCCTAGCTTCAGTGGAGCTGTTCCCCGGGTCATGGTGGGCGAAGACCACACCTAGCCAGCTGTCCTCCTGTCTTGCTTGAGGGCCTAGTGGCTTAGTGAGCATGAGCAGGCACCTGACCTGGACTGCCTTGGGGCTCTGAAGATGCAGCTGGGCTCTCTCAGGCCTGGAGCCATTCCCTCAGTGGTCCCAGCCTTTATGTCGGAGATGTCCTTGTTCCTGTGGTCACCGGCTGTTCTTCCAGTGCAGCTCACCTGAGTGTGTGTGTGTGTGTAGTGACCCAACGTCCACACTGACATCACACGCACAGCCTGCATAAAGGGAGTAGTGGAGTCTACGTGTGAGAAGGTGCATGTGAGAGAGGGAGTCTGCGGCCTATTGTGGGAGGTCCTTGAGGTCAAAGGTGGCATCCTTCTCTTTGAAGGTGCCAGTCTCTGGCCTTTGCCAGCAAGGTGAGGGTGCAGGGATCTGTGCATAGCCTACACTTTTTCAAGGGTGGAGGCCCCCTCATTCTCACACTTATACTCACACTCACACACAGACCTGAACAGCGACCTCCTCTCGTGGCCTCATATACCCCTTCATCCTACCTGATGGACAGAGGGACAGGATAAGCATATGCCAGTCTTCCCCTGGGTACCTGTCAGCAGCAGGTCTTGTGACCTGAGATCCTGGGCACGTTTCCCAAGCAAGCATGTGGTTTCTCAACACTTGTCAGGTGGACAGGCCATGCAAGGCTCACTGTTGGCAAAGAAGCGAAGTCCTTCCTCTCCATCGAAGACCAGTGGCAGTGGGAGTCCCAGACAAACCGAGGCCCAGCTCATGAAGGTATGCATCCCTTTGCCCAGCTTCTGCTGTTGGCATTAGGATTTGATAGAGGTGCCAGAGAGGCTGCTTGCCCACACATGCCTATATCATGTGACTGTGGCCATAAGAGTGGACTGCGTGTTCCTCTCTCTCAGTGGCTTCATTGGGATGATCCAAGCTGCTGGAGGGGGTCTGAGTTCACCAGCTGACCTGCTGAGCCACCCAGCCTGGCTTGTTATATTATCCAGTGTCCCAGAATGTGCTCGGATCGATGATGACTCCGTCTTATGCATTCCTTGGAAATCTGAACAAAATGAGTGAGAACCCTCTACTGTCGTTCTCATCGAAACTGAGGTCCAGCACATTAGCTCTCCCAGGGACCCGAGGAGCCAGGGACAGCTTCCTCCAGGTCACATGCATGCAAGCACCGCCCTGTGGTTCAGCATGGGATAGAGTGGCATATCCAGGTCAGGGGCTTCACGTTGTTAGTGTGGTGTCCATTAGTCCATAGACCTTGGTAGAGTGGCCAGTCCTGGCTGGCATGGCAGCCAGCTCGCATCCGATTTCTAGTCCGCGGGGAGCATGCATTGACATAGTTTTCATGAGCCTGGGTCTTGGAACTGCTGGCCATGACCCAGCTGCACACACAGCCCCTGCGGTCTGCATGTTGGAGCAGAAGGACAGAAGCTTCCACTGGTTTCTGATGAGAGCCCCGGCTCATTCCAGGAGCGATACCTGTTCTCCCCTTTGCCTTGATGGGGAAATAGGAGTGTGCTGTGGGGTGTGGGGCTGTGGTGAACGGACATGGCGGTGATGTTTTTGGTGGCAACTGCCCTCCTTCCATCCTTTCCTCACCCAGTCTGGGGGCTGGGTGTTCTGGCGTGGACTATGCATCAGACAGGAGAGGTCACGGTCTGATCGTATGGGCTTCTGTGGGTAATCAGCCCTCCTGTTGCATCGACCACTCTTTGAGGCACTCCTGACATGTCTGTGGACCCTGACAGGCCTGCCTGTGGCTGTGTACCAGGGAAGCTTATGGTCCCTGTGTGTGGCTCGATGGGCAGATGACCTCTCATCACTTGGCATTTCATTCCTGATTATTGATACTCAACGGATCTCTTCTTAGTGGCTTGAAACTGTGCACTGGCCCTCAAGCATGAGCCGAACATGCCTGGTGCCGACAACCGGTTGAACTTTGGTCTTGACGCTCAACCATATTGGCACTCAGATTTCACTTAAAAGGATTGCTCGAGGAGTGTCCATTTTCCCTAGCTCATGTGGCTGACGTTCTCTTGCAGAGGGGTCTGCATGCATCCATGAAAGCCTGTGGTCTGGGCTTGGATGTGGCTTATACTGTGAAGGCCGCCATCCAGGCTCACTTCTGTTGACAGACACCCGCCTTGGAAACTGTCCACATCTCTGGATGCGGGTGATGTATCTGGTCTCATTCTTCTGCTTGGGTGTGGTTGAAACATTTGTGTCCTGTGAGATTGTTTGTGGTGCTAGTGAGGCGAGGATGGGTCATTGGACACATGCCGCAAGGCTGACTTGCAAAGTCACACTTGGTGATAGCAGTGCCTCCTGGCTGTCACTGGACTGCATAGATAGCTAGTGTTGAGGGTACGTGGTGGTAGACTTGCTTGCATGCATGGAATGCTGCTTTGGTCCACGGAGCCCAGTAGGGGAACATCTGTTGGCATGTCAGGGCCCCAACGTGGCTGGCTGAAGGAATGCCAGCTCCCGGACAGGGAAGGTGCCCTGGTTTCATTGCCTGTCTCCCTTGGGTCTAGGTGCGTCAACACCTCCCCCCACTTCAAGGGGTCCCACTGGCCCAGTCATGGTGGGAAGGCCTGGTCAGCATGAGCGCAAGCACGGCCTTCGGTCTATTGGCCCCCCAAGAAGGCCACGGGCTGTTCCCAGGCCCTTTTGTTTTCCCAGTGCTGTGAGCCTGTATGTCAGTGGATTCCTGGTTCCTGTGCTCTCTGGGCTTTCGTGAGGTTTGCCTGCCCTGTGACAGGCCATGGGGCACAGTGTCCATGTTGACCGGGAATGGTGGCCCATGATGTAGGTGTGCTTTGGTTGGAAGCTGTGGCTGTGACAGAGGCGTGCCATGGCCTGGGTCAGTAGCCATGAGAGGTCAACGGTAGCACCCTCCTGTTAAGAGCACTGGACTGTGGCTCCTGGTGGCACACCATGAGGTCTGTCATCTGCACAGGGCATGCTTTGTGTTGGCACATAAACACACACATGTGCGCACACACGCTCACACTGGCCCACACCCATTATATCACACCTGCCTTCAGACATTCCTAAGGGACAGATGTGCAGACAGGTGTCTCCCCCATGGGAAACAGTGCGTGGGTGTGGTTCCCTGAGGACCTGGGTCTCTTTGCCCATGGAGCACGTGATGTTTGTTCACTTGACAGGCGCATTGGCCAAGCAAGGCTCGCTGTCACGAAGGAAGAAGACCTTCCTCTGCTTTGGTGAGCATCCGTGTGCAGCAGCCCCAAAGAGTTGTCACCCAGGGTGGGAATCACGCCCATCGATGTCTTGTGATGGTAAGCATTCACTTCTGTGCCAGAAGGTTGAGAGGTTGCATTAGGCTTTTGGGTACTGCCTAAGAGCTGCAGGTTCCCGTGAGTCCAGTGGAATGTGGGGTTCCACTCCAAGGATGGACAATGGATCTTCTTGCATGTTTCTGGGTCCTCCAGGCAGCTGTAGGTCTCCTGGGCCATCAGCTTGCCTGTTGAGATGCCCAGCCTGCCTTGTGATGGCTGTAGTATCCCAGAAAGTGCTCGGATCAATGATGACTCCCTCTTATGCATTCCTTGGAAAATCTGAACAAAATGAGTGAGAACTCCCTACTGTCGTTCTCATCGGATCTGAGGTCCAGCACTGTGTCTCACCCAGGGCAAGCAGGAGAGAGGGATGGCTTCTCTGCGCTCACAGCGGCGCAGATTCCCACCTAGCATATCAGCTTTGGGAGCCTACTTCTTTGCGCCAGTAGTGTTGCTGCATCAGATAGGTGTCCATGGGCCCCAGTGTGGGGCCTTGGTGGAACTGGTCCATGCTGGAGGGCACTTTGGCCAGGTCACAGCTTAAATCCAGGAGTCGGAGGGTGTGGCCATGGCAGGGTCCCAGAGAGCTCATGGCATGGGTGAGTGTTGGCTGGGTTGCTCTTTGAAATGCACTCCCTGGGTGGCTGAAAGGCAGAATCTTCCAGTGGCTTCTGATCCCTGTCCGGTCACTGAGCAATCCCTGTCTTTGGCTATTGTCCATGCAAGGAAATGTGAACAGCACCTGTAGAGGCAGAGAATACATGCATTTGGTGGTGGGGCTGCTGGGGATAGAGCTCCTGTATTTCACCTGGCCACCAAATGCTGATGCCAGCTGGGCAAACATGGACTGTGGCCCAAACCTAGCACTGCAGCCCTCAGGCTGTAGCAGCTGCCATACTGGGCATGAAGTTCAAAGCATGAAAGGTGCACATGGAGAGTACAGGTTGCAGTGTTATTGCACGGGCTTTCGTGGAATGCACAGTCTGAATTGAACCCTGCCCAGTCCTTGGTTTCCCAGGTCTGTGTCTGGGCCATGACAGGCCTGCCAGATGGTGCCACCCAGGGTGCATGTGTCTGACCTTGATAATGAGCACTGCTCACTCGGTGTTTCCATTCCAGGCTAGTGGTGGACAAACAGTCCCCTTGCTAGGCCCTCAAAGAGATATGCTGGCCCATTGCTGCCATCCAGCCACCCCACCACCCTGATCTAGAGGGCTTAGGAGTATAGGCCCTTTGTACCTTTGTGCCCATGGGACGAGAGCTTCCCAGGTGAAGGTATAACTCCAGGAGGGTCAGTCTCTCCTGGCACTGGTGGCTCCTCAGTGTGGCATAGGTTTGTGAGTGGACACCTTTGGGCAGGCCAAATGCTGTGGAGTGCTACAATCTGAGAAGGACAGTGTGGACAGACACCTCACAAAGACGAAATCTCGTCTCCTTGTGCTGTGGATGTGTTTTCTAGGTCATCTCCCCCTAGTCATCCTGGGTGAAGTGTTTGTGCTACTAGAGGTGGTCTGTTTTATCACCACATCATGGGAGGGTGCCACGTTGAATCCCGTGCACTGGGCTAATGCAGCCTCCCAATCCGTAATGGCTGTCCTCCCTGGTGTCCTCGGCTCTCCTTGTGTGCTGAGCTTTTGAGGCCACTTCTGGGGTAAGTTGCCTTGTGGATGTGAGGGTGCGAGTTTGCGAGAGGCAGCCAGTTGTGTGGGCATTGCCATAGAGGTCAGCATCCCCAAACACAGCAGGGGTAGAAATGCCAGGTCTCCACACAGGAATGTGCCCTCAGGAGAATTGAGCTGTAGCTGTTCAGGGTGGCTCCAGTCCACCCATTCCTGTTGGCTGTCCTGCCTGCCCTCTGAGGGCCATGCATGTTAGCTCTGGTAGTGTACATGGGCAACTGGCCTGAAGTCATTTGGCCCCTTCAGAAGAGATGGGCTGCTTCTGTGCAGTTGCAGGTTGCCAGGGGTACCAGCTCTGATTCCCATGGTTGTATTGCTGTGGTAGGTGCTGTGTCTGCCTCAAGTGCAGTTCACCTGGGGCATCTGGAAGGGACATACATACATTGTCTTGGTTGGCTTTAGATCCACCATCGGGAAAAGACTGTACCTAGCATGGCTGTGATTTGTTCAGGAGTGTTTTTGAGAAAGGGAACATGTGGCTTATTAGAGCAGAACCAGAGGTGAACCTCAGCCTTCTTCCCCCAAAGGCCCAGGTCAGTCTTCTGTTCTTGGTTGGCAGGGTGTGAGGATAGGGATCTGCATGAAGAGCTTGCTTTCTCAGGTTCTCTGGGCTCCTCCCATGACCACCCACCACACACCCACACATGCATGCACACACCCACCCACTGCCTTGGTATCCCTCTAGTCCAAGGTCACCTCAAGGTTCAGCTGTACATGGCAAGCAGAGGCACATGTCCACCCCTGGGAAACTTTGGCATGGATCCTGTTAACTGAGAACCTGTGTATGTCTTTCCAGCTGACAAGCGATTTCTCTACACTTCTCAGGTGGACTTGCCATTGTGGCCGCCATGGGCAAAGGAAAGGCCAACGTTTTGTCCAGGATGGCCAGAGTCGTGCGGGTGTCGGGACACAGCATGGCCCTGGGTGCGCCCCGTGGTTGTGTATCATCCAAGGCGGTAAGCATCCCCTGGTCCCAAGAACTGCCACGCCCTCTTGGAGGTCACAGAGCCACCTTAGAGGCTGCTCATGTGCACGTGTGTCATGATATGAGAGGTGTTTCTTCCAGAGTGGTTACAGCTCCTCTTGATCAGCATTGCATGGGCTGTGTAGGACCGGGAGGTATTTGATGGGCCCACACTCCCTCCCAGCAGCCTTGATACACTTTCTTGCATCCCAGTTCGTGCTAGGATCGATGATGACTCCCTCATAATGCATTCCTTGGAAAATCGGAACAAAATGAGTGAGAACCCTCTACCATCATCCTCATTGAAACTGAGGTCCAGTGCATTAGCTCTCTCAGGGACCTGAGGAGTCAGGGACAGCTTCCTCCAGGTCACACGTGTGCAAGCACTGCCCTGCGGTTCAGCATGGGCGAGAGTTGCATATCCGTCAGGGGTTCCATATTGTTAGTTTGGTGTCCATGTGTCCATGGACCTTGGTGGAGTGGCCAGTCCTGGCTGGTGTGGAGGCCAGCTAGAAACTGATTTCTAGGCTGCAGGGAGCATCCATTGACATAGTCCTCATGAGCCTGGGGCTTGGAACTGTGCTGGCTAGGGCCGTGCTTCACACACAGCCCTGTCCTGTGGTCTGCATGTGGAAGCAGAAGGACAGAGCTTCCACCGGTTTTTGATGAGAACCTTGGCTCATTCCAGGAGCGATACATGTTCTCCCTTTGCCTTGGTGGGGAAATGGGAGTGTGCTGTGTGGTGTGGAGCCGTGGGCAATAAACGTGGCAGTGGCACTTCTGGTGGAAGCTGCCCTTCTTTTGTCCCCTGCTTGCCCAGTCTAGGGGCCAGGTGCCCATGTGTGGACTATGAAGTGGACATAGCGCTGAAGTCAGGCTGTGCAGCCTGGTGACCTGGACTGGGAGGGATGAGCACAGACAGGGGAGGTCACAATGTGACCACATGGGCAACCACGGGATGTAAGCTCTCCTGTTGTGTTCACCCTCTTCGAGGCTTTCCCGACATATCTGTAGACCCTGACGGCCGGCCTGTGGTTGTGTACCAGGGAAGGCTTAGGGTCCCTGTGTGTGGCGATGCGCTGATGACCTGTGGTCGCTTGACATTTCATTCCAGCGTAGTGGTACTCAACGGATCTTTTCTTAGTGGCTCGAAACAGTGTACTGGCCCTCGAGCACTAGCCAGACATGCCTGGTACCAACCACTGGTCGAACTTTGGTCTTGACACTCAACCGCGTTGGTACTCAGATTTCACGATTTCACGCGGAAAGGATTGCTCAAGGAGCATCCGTTTTCCCTGGCTCGTGTTTCTGACGTTCTCTCGTGGAGGGGTTTGCATGCATCCGTGGAAACCTGTGGCTGTGGTGGAGACTATGAAGGCTGCCATAGAAGGCTCGCCACCATAGAAGACTCACTGCCATGGACAGACACCCACCTTGGAAAATTGGAAACTGTCTATGTCTCTGGACATGGGTGTTGTATCTTGTCTTGTTCTTCCGCTTGGGTGTGGATGAAGTGTTTGTGATCTGTGAGATTGTGGTGCTACTGAACCAAGGGAGGAGTCGTTAGACACATTGCCGAGGTAGACCCTTGCAGTGTTGCACTTGGTGATGGGAGTGCCTCCTGACAGTCACCGGCCCCCATGGATGCCTAGTGCTAGGGATATGTGGCAGAAGACTTGCATTCCATGCATGGGGATGCTGCTTTGGTACACAGATCCCAGTAGGGGAATGTTTCTTTGTATTCCTAGACCCCAAAGCGGCTGGCCTAAGGAATGCCAGATCCCTGAAGGGAAGGTGCCCTGCTTTTTGTGTGTTTCTCCCTGGGTCTAAAAGTGTGAAAACCTCCCCCAATTTTCAGGTTTCCCACTGGCCCAATGAGGGCAAGAAGGCCTGTTCAGTGTGAGCATGAGTGCGGCCTTCAGTCTCCTGGCCCCCTGTGAAGTACACAGGCTGTTACGGGGCCCTTGTTGATTCCCAGTGTCATGAACTTGTATGTCAGTGAATTCTTGGTTCCTGTGCTCTCTGGTTTCCATGAGGTTCACCTGCCCTGTGACAGGGCAGGGGGAACAGTGTCCATGTTGAACCATCTTCCACAGTCAGGGTGTGGTGGTGCATGGTGTCAGGTGTGCTTTGGGCGGAAGGTGTGGCTGTGACAGAGGTGTGCCATGGCCTGTGTCAGTATCCATGAGATTTCAAAGGTAATATCCTCCCATTTAGAGCACTGTCCTGTGGCGGCTCATGGCAGACCGTGAGGCCTGGCATCTGTGCACAAGGCATGCCTTGTGTAGGCACAAGAACATGCTCACACATGCTCCCACTGGCCCATGCCCATAATGTCATACCCATGTTCAGACATTCCTATGGGACAGATGTGCAGACAGGAGTCTCACCCAGGGGAAATGCTGCATGGTTGTGGTTCCCTGATGACCCGTGTCCCTTTGCCCATGGACCACATGATGTTTGTTCACTTGGCAGGCACACTGGCCAGCGAGTCTCACAGTCACAAAGGAAGAAGACCTTCCTCTGCTACAGTGAGCATCTGTATGCAGCAGCCCCAAAGAGTTGCCACCCAGGTGGGAACCACCCCCGTCGATGTCTCGTGATGGTAAGCATTCACTTCTGTGCCAGAATGTTGAGAGGTTGCATTAGGATTTGGGGTACTGCCTAAGAGCTGCTTTTTCCCATGAACCTGGTGGAATGTGGGATTCCACTCCAGTGATGGGTGGTGGTTCTTCTTGTTCAGGGGCATGGTGCTGGGTCCTCAGGTGGCTGCAGGTCTCCTGGGCCATTGGCTTGCCTCCTGAGACCCCCAGCCTGCCTTGCAAAGGCTCCAGCATCCCAGAAAGTGCTTGGATCGATGATGACTCCCTCATAATGCATTCCTTGGAAAATCTGAACAAAATGAGTGAGAACTCCCTACTGTCGTTCTCATCGGATCTGAGGTCCAGCACTTTGTCTCACCCAGGGCAAGCAGGAGAGAGGGATGGCTTCCCCATGGTCACAGGTGTGCAGATGCCCACCTAGCGCATCAGCTTTGGGGAGCCTGCCTTCTTTGGGCCAGTAGTGTTGCTGGATCAGATGGGTGTCCATGGGCCCCAGGGTGGGGCCTTGGTGGAACTGCTCCATGTTGGGGGCACTGTGGCCAGATCCAGGAGTCAGAGTGTGTGGCTTTGGCAGAGTCCCAGAGAGCTCATGGTATGGATGTGTGTTGGCCAGGTTGCTCTTTGAAATGCACTCCCTGGATGGCTATGTAGGCACTGAAGGGCCGAAGCTTCCAATGGCTTCTGATAAGAGCCTCTGGCTGGGCACTGAGCAATCCCTGTCCTTGGCTATCATCCTGTTGAGGAAATGTGAGCGGCCCCTGGGTTTGGAGGTAGAAAACAGACACATTTGTTGGCAGCGCTGCAGCAGATAGAGCTCCCGTGTTTCACCTGGCCACCAAATGCCAGTGCTAGCTGGGCAAATATGGACTGTGTTCCAAAAATGGTGCCACAACCCACAGCCTGTAGTAGCTGCCATCCTGGGCACAAAGGGCAGAGTGTGGAGGGAACATGTGGAGAAGACTGGTTGCAGTGTGATTGCACGGGCTTTTGTGGCATACATAGTCTGGATTGAACCCGGTGCAGTCCTCAGCTTCCCAGGGATGTGTCTGGGCCCTGTTGGGGCGGCCAGATGGTGCTGTGCAGGGTGCATGTGTGTGGCCTTATGGGAAATGAGCACTGCTCACTCAGTGTTTCCATTCCAGGGTAGTGGTGGATAAACGGTCCTCTTGCTAGGGCCTGGAACAGATGTACTGTCCCATGGCTGCCAGCCAGCCACCCCACCACCCCAGTCCAGAGGACTTAGAGGAAAAGGCCCTTTGAGCCTTTGCAACCGTGGGAACAAAGCTTCCCAGGTGAAGGTGTAACAACTCCAGGAGGGTCAGCCTCTCCTGGCATTGGTGGCTCCTCAGTGTGGCATAGGTTTTTGGGTGAATGCCTTTGGGCAGGCCAGACGCTGTGAGTGCTGCTGTCTCCCAAGGACGAAATCTCGTCTCCTTATGCTGTGGATGTGTTCACTGGGTCGGTACCCCCTAGTCATCCTCGGTGAAGTGTTTGTGCTTCTAAAGGTGGTCTGTGTTGTCATCGCGTCTTGGGAGAAGTGCCTAGTTGAATCCTGTGCAGTGGGCTCATGCAGCCTCCTGATTCATAATGGCCATCCTCCTTGATTCCCTTGACCCTCCTTGTGTGCTGAGCTTTTGAGGCCACTTCTTGGTGAAGATTCCTTCTGGAGTGAGGGGCCAATTTTGCGAGAGGCAGCCAGTTGTGTGGGCATTGCTATGGATGTCAGCAGCCCAAAACATAGCGGGTAGAAATGCCAGGTCCCCACACGGGAACGTGCCCTTGGGAGAATCAGCTTATAGCCAGTCAGAGTGGCTTCAGGTCACCTGTTCCTGTTGGCTGTCCTGCCTGCCCTCTGAGGGCCAGGCGTGTTCTCTCTGGTATGGTACATGGGCACCTGGCCTAAAGTCACTTGGCCCCTTCAGAAGGGATAGGCTGCTTCTGCCCAGTTGCAGGTTGCCAGAGGTGCCAGCTCTGATGCCCACAGTTGCTTTGCTGCAGTGGGCACTGTCTTAGCCTCAAGTGCAGTTCACCTGGGACATCTGGCAGGGACACACAGAATCTTGGTTGGTTTCAGATCCACCATCGGGAAGAGGCTGTACCTAGCATGGCTTTGGTTTGGTCAGGAGTGGCTTTGAGAGAAGGAACGTGTGGTTTGTTAGAGCAGCCCCTAGAGGTGAACCTTGGCATTGTTCCCACAAAGGCACAGGTATGTGTTCTGTCCTTGAGTGGCAGGGTGTGAGACAGGGATTTGCGTGCAGGGCTTCTGCTCTCAGATTCTCTGGACTCCTCCTATGACCACCCACCCACCCACCCACGAATGCATGCACACCCCCACCCACTGTCCTGCTATCCCTCCAGGCTGAAGTCGGTGATCCCAAGGGTCAGCTGTACAGGGCAAGCAGCGGCAGGTGTCCGTCCTGGAGAAACATTGGCACAGGTCTTGTTATCTGAGAACCTGTGTATGTCTTTCCAGCTGACAGGTGATTTCTCTGCAGTTCTTAGGTGGACTTGCTGTTATGGCCACCACAGGCAAAGGAAAGGCACATGTTTTGTCCAGCATGGCCAGAGGTGCGTGGTGTCAGGACAAAGCATGCCCTGGGTGCACCCCGTGGCTGTGGATCACCCAAGGTGGTAAGAATCCCCTGGCCCCAAGAACTGCCACGCACTCTTGCAGGACACAGAGCCGCCTTAGAGGCTGCTCATGTGCACATGTGCCACAATGTGCGCGGTGCTGCCTCCAGAGTGGTTACAGCTCCTCTTGTTCAGTAGTGAGCCTTGTCATTGCCCAGGCTGCTGGAGGGACCGGGATGGGATTGGCGGGCCCACACTGCCTCCCAGCCTGCCTTGATATACTTTCTTGCATCTCACGTCATGCTCGGATCGATGATGACTCCTTCATAATGCATTCCTTGGAAAATCTGAACAAAATGAGTGAGAACTCCCTACCGTCATTCCCATCAGATCTGAGGTCCAGCACGTTTGCTCACCCAGGGGCCAGAGAGGTCAGGGACAGTTTACCCCAGGCCACACTCGTACACCCCCCCACCCAGGGAAACAGCCTTGGAGAACCTCTTGTTGTAGGGCCAGTAGTGTCACCTCATCAGTTGGGTGTCTGTTCCCTGGAGGTTGTTGATTCACTAGCCAGGCTGTGATGGCCTGGAGGCCAGTTTGCATCCTGGTCCCAGGAATCAGAGATGGTGGCATTGGCCTAGGCCCAGGAAGACGATGGCATGGATCTGTGTGGGATGGCATTGCCACTTCCCACGTAGCCACTGGAGGTCTATCTGTAGGTGCTGAAGAACAAAAGGTTCCGTGGTTTCTGATGGGAGCGTTCTATGCAAGGTGAGACAGAGCATGAGGCCTGTCCTTGCCATGGGTCCCGAGGAGGAGAGCTGAGAGTCCCGTGGGGTGGGAGGTTGGAGGCCGACAGCTTCCTAGGCCCCAGCATGCTCCGTGTGCTGGCTGTTCTGTTTCTCATGTGCACCCAGCCCACTTCTAAGGTGGCTGGCCCTGCACTGTGCAGATATCCCTGGCACTGACGTCAAGACACTGTGGTGGATGACGGCCTCAAGGGGATGGGAAGAGCACATGGAGGACACGTTATGATGGGATTACATGTGCTTCCATGGTAATTACCATGTGGTTTTGAGGCATCCACTGTCATAGCATGTGGTCTGGGCCCTGACATGGTTGCCATTTGCTTCCTACCATGCAAAGCTTAGGGTCCATGTGTAGGGCACTGCTCTAGTCGACATTGGTTCCATGCCCCCTTCGTTCCAGAGCCAAAGCGCTCAAGTGTTTTCCATGCAGTGTGTGTAAGAGACCACTGGCGATGAGTGGCAGCTGGCCTCCCCAGGTCCTGTTGGTTTGACGAGCATTCCCTTTGACCGTGCGTCCCACTGGGTCTTGGTGGGTCCAAGGCAAAAGTATTACTGAAGGAGAGCCTGTGTTTCCTGGCACAGGGGACAACCATCCTTTCAGAGGGCTTGTACTGACTCGCAGAAAGTCATGGGCATGGGAAAGACCTGGAGTTCCAAGGTCCCCGGTGCCCTGCAATGGACAGACGTCTGTCTGTCTAACATTGAAAATGTCAACATCTCCTGGTACAGAATATGAACTCAATTTCCCTTTACCCACTGGTCTTCATGGATGATGGCTGTGAGGGGTTTGCTGTAGGTACCCATGTGCAAGGCGGGGTCCTCATTTGAATTCCGAGGGTGTGGCCCAAAGAAAAGTCGAGCTCCACTGACCCTTCCATCCTGATTCCCTCTACTCCCCTGACCCGCTCTGTGTGGGTAGAGCTGGATGTGAGGAGTTGGGGCTGCATCCTGGCAGGCTACAGGGATGCTCCTTTGGACAAGGCAACCAAGTGTCTGAATGTTTCCTTGGAGGTCAGGGAACCCAAAGCCACTGAGTGTGGACATGCCACGTGCCTGGAGAGGAAACGGTCATAGTTTCAGTGGAGCTGCTCCCCGGGTCATGGCAGACAAAGACCACACCCAGCCGCTGTCTTCCTGTTTTGTTTGAGGGCTTTATGCCATCCCCCATAGATCTATGCCATCATCTTCCTGGGCCTAGGCCAATGCCACCATCTCTGATTCCTGGGACCAGGATGCAAACTGGCCTCCAGGCCATCACAGCCTGGCTAGTGAATCGGCAACCTCCAGGGAACAGACACCCAACTGATGAGGTGACACTACTGGCCCTACAACAAGAGGTTCTCCAAGGCTGGTTCCCTGGGTGGGGGGGTGTACGAGTGTGGCCTGGGGTAAACTGTCCCTGACCTCTCTGGCCCATGAGTGGGCACCTGACCTGGACCCCTTTGGGGCACTGAAGATGCAGCTGGGCTCTCTCAGGCCTAGAGCCATTCCCTCAGTGGTCCCAGCCTTTATGTCAGGGATGTTCTTGCTCCTATGGTCACCGACTGTTCTTCCAGGGCAGCTCACCTGTATGTGTGTATGTGTGCATGTGTGTGTGTGATAGCCTGCAGGGACCCAATGTCCACACTGACATCACACGCATAGCCCAAGTGTAGTGTGTAGTAGAGTCTGCGTGCTCGTGAGAGAGGGAGTCTGCGGCCTATTGCGGCAGTCCCTAGAAGGTCAAAGGTGGCATCCTTCTCCTTGAAGTCACCAGTCTCTGGCCTTTGCAGGCAAGGTGAGGGGCCAGGATCTGTGCATAGCCTATGCTTTTTCAAGGGTGGAGGCCCCCGCATTCTCACGCTTACGCTCACACTCACACACAGACCTGAGCAGCGACCTCTTCTCGTGGCCTCGTGCACACCTTCTGTCCTACCTGAGGGACAGAGGGAGAGGATAAGCAGATACCAGTTTTCCTTCGGGCACCCATTAGCAGAAGATCTTGTGACCTGAGATCTTGGGCACGTTTCCTAAGCATGCATGTGGTTTCTCAAAAATTCTCAGGTGGATATGCCATGCGAGGCTCACCATTGGCACAGAATTGAAGCCCTTCCTCTCCTGTGAGAACCAGCTGCATGCAGGAGTCCCAGACAAACCGAGGCTCAGCTCACAAAGGTATGTGTCCCTTTGCTCCAGATTCTGCCATTGGCACTAGGATTTGGTAGAGGTGGCAGAGGGGCTGCTTGCCCGCACATGCCCAGTGACATGCGGCTGTGGCTGTAAGAGTGGACTGCGTATTCCTCTCTCTCAGCAGCTTCGTTGGGATGATGCAGGCAGCCTTAGGGGTCTGAGTTCACCAGCTGACCTGCTGAGCCACCCAGCCTGGCTTGTTATATTATCCAGTGTCCCAGAATGTGCTCGGATCGATGATGACTCCCTCTTATGCATTCCTTGGAAATCTGAACAAAATGAGTGAGAACCCTCTACTGTCGTTCTCATCGAAACTGAGGTCCAGCACGTTAGCTCTCCCAGGGACCTGAGGAGTCAGGGACAGCTTCCTCCAGGTCACACGTGTGCAAGCACCGCCCTGCGGTTCAGTATGGGAGAGAGTGGCATATCCGGGTCAGGGGCTTCATGTTGTTAGTTTGGTGTCCAGGAGTCCCTGCACCTTACTGGAGTGGCCAGTCCTGGCTGGTGTGGCAGCGATCTTGAAACCAATTTCTAGGTTAGGCTGCAGGAAGGGTACACTGGCATAGTCCTCATGAGCCCAGGGCTTGGAACTGCTGGCCAGGGCCCAGCTGCACACACAGCCCCTGTGGTCTTCATGTGGGAGCAGAAGGACTGAAGCTTCCACTGGTTTCTGATAAGAGCCCCAGTCACTCCAGGAGAGATACCTGTTCTCCCCTATGCCTCAGTGGGGAAATCGGAGTGTGCTTTGTGGTGTGGGGCCTTGGGCAATGGACATGGCGATGGTGCTTCTTGTGGCAGCTGCCCTCCTTCCTTCCCGTACTCACCCAGTCCAGGGGCCGGGTGCCCATGCATGGACTGTGCAGCAGACCTAGCGCTGAAATCAAGAGGCTGTGTAGCCTGATGACCTGGACTGGGAAGGACGTGCACAGACAGGAGAGGTCACGGTGTGATCGCATGTACTTCCATGGAAAGGCAGCTCTCCTGTTGTGTCCACTGTGCTTCGAGGCTTTCCCGGCATGTATATGGATCCTGACTGGCCTGCCTATGTCTGTGTACCAGGGAAGGCTTAGGGTCCCTGGGTGTGGAAATGGAAGATGACCTGTGGTCACTTGACATTTCATTCCAGACTAGTGGTACTCAACGCATTTCCTATAAGTAGCTCGAAACGGTGCACTGGCCCTCAAGCACCAGCCGGACATGCCTGGTGCTGACCACCTGTTGAACTTTGGTCTTGACGCTCAACCGCATTGGCATTCCGATTTTGCTTGAGGAGCATCTGTTTTCCCTGGCTCATTTGGCTGATGTTCTCTCGTGGAAGGGTTTGCATGCATCCGTTGAAGCCTGTGGATGTGGGCGTGGGCATGCGCATGGTGGAGACTGTGAAGACTGCCATCCCAGGCACACTTCTCTGGACAGACACCTGCTTTGGAAACTGTCTGTGTCTCTGAGTGTGGATGATGTATCTGGTGTCATTCTTCCGCTTGGGTGTGGATGAAGCAGTTGTGTCCTGTGAGATTGTTTGTTATGCCAGCAAGCCTAGGGAGGGGTCATTGGATGCATGCCCCAAGGCCTACTCTTCTAATGTCACACTTGCTGATAGCAGTGTCTCCTGACAGTCACTGGCCACCATGGATGCCCAGTATTGAGGCTACGTAGCAGCAGAATTGCATTGCATGCATGGGGATGCTTCTTTGGTCCACAGAGCCCAGTGGGGGAACATTTCTTGGCATCTCAGGGCCCCAAAGCAGCTGGCTGAAGGAATGCCAGATCCCTGAAGGAAGGTGCCCTGCTTTCCCTGCATGTCTCCCTGGGTCTAGGTATGTGAACACCTTCCCCCGCCAGGTGTCCCAGTGGCCCCGTGAGAGCAGGAAGGCCTGGTCAGCACAAGCGTGAGCAAGGCCTTCAGTCTATTCACCCCCTGAGAGGGACACAGGTTGTTCCCGAGCCCTTGTTGATTCCCATTGCCACGAGCCTGTATGTCAGTAGATTCCTGGTTCCTGTGCTCTCTGGGCTTCCGTGAGCTCTGCCTGCCCTGTCACAGGCTGTGGTGCACAGTGTCCACGTTTACCGGTTATCCACAGTCAGGGAGTGGTGGCACGTGGCATCGGTGTGCTTTGGTTGGAAGTTGTGGCTGTGACGGGGGCATGCTGTGGCCTGTGTCAGTAGCCACGAGAAGTCAAAGCTGGCACCCCCCTATTTGGAGCACTGGCCTGTGCCTGCTGGTGGTAGACCATGAGACCTGGCATCTGTGCACAGAGCGTGCTTTGTGTTGGCACACGAACATGTTCACATGCACACACATGCTCACACTGGCCTGTGCCCGTTGTATCACACCTGCCTTCAGACATTCCTAAGGGACGGATGTGCAGACAGGAGTCTTACCCAGGGGAAACGTTGCATGGGTGCGGTTCCCTGATGACCTGGGTCCCTTTGCCCATGGAGCACGTGATATTTGTTCACTTGGCAGGCACATTGTCCAGGCGAGTCTCGTAGTCACAAAGGAAGACCTTCCTCTGCTTCAGTGTGCATCTGTGTGCAGCAGCCCTGAAGAGTTGTTGCCCAGGGTGGGAACCACCCCCATTGATGTCTCGCAATGGTAAGCATTCCTGTTTGTGCCAGAGGTTGAGAGGCTGCATTAGGATTTCGGGGAACTCCTAAGAACTGCTGGTTTCTGTGAGCCTGGTCGAATGTGGGATTCCACTCCAGTTATGGATGGTGATTCTTGTTGCTCAGGGGTGGGGTTCTGGGTCCTCCAGGTGGCTGTAGGTCTCCCGGGCCATCGGCTTGCCTGCTGAGACATCCAGCCTGTCTTGGGAAGGGTCCAGCTTCCCAGCTTGTGCTCGGATCGATGATGACTCCCTCATAATGCATTCCTTGGAAAATCTGAACAAAATGAGTGAGAACTCCCTACCGTCATTCTCATCGGATCTGAGGTCTGTTTGCTCACCCAGGGGACAGAGAGGTCAGGAAGAGTTTCCCCAAAGCACATTCATGCCTATTGTGGTGGCCCCTAGTGGTCAAAGGTGGCATCCTTCTCTTTGAAGGTGCCAGTCTCCGGCCTTTGCGGGCAAGGCAAGGGGCCAGGGATCTGTGCATAGCCTATGCTTTTTCAAGGGTGGAGGCCCCCGCATTCTCACACTCACACTCACACACAGACCTGAGCCACCCCCTCTCGTGGCCTCTGGCACACCTTCCATCCTACCTGAGGGACAGAGGGACAGGACAAGCAGATGCCAGTCTTCCCTCTGGCACCCGTCAGCAGCAGATCTTGTGACCTGACATCCTTGGCAGGTTTCTCAAGCATGCATGTGGTTTCTCAACACTTCTCAGGTGGACATGCCATGTGAGGCTCACTGTTGGCAAAGAAGCGAAATCCCTCCTCTCCTGTGAGGACCAGTGGCGCACAAGAGTCCCAGGCAACCCGAGGCCTGGCTCACGAAGGTATATGCCCCTTTGCCCTTGTTTCTGCCATCAGCACTATGGTTTTGTAGAGGTGCCATAGAGGCTGCTTGTCTGCACGTGCCCAGTGGCTTGCAGCTGTGGCCGTAAGAGCGAACTTTGTGTTCCTGTCTGTCAGCGGCTTCATTGGGATGGTCCAGGATACCAGAGGGCTCTGAGTTTACTAGCTGACCTGTTGAACTGCCCAGTCTGTCTTGTTGTATTTTCCAGTGTCCCAGAATGTGCTTGGATTGATCATGATTCCCTCTTATGTATTCTTTGGAAATCTGAACAAAATAATTTATGAGTTTTACAATCATCCTTTTTGTTGTCTCATTCTGTATGTGATCCAGTTGTATCAGTGATGATCATTTTCCATTTGTTTGCCCTTTTTAGCAGCATCAAATGTGTAAAAGTAGGAAATTATCCTACTTTTGAGAAAGTGTCACTAGGAATTATATGTGTCCTGTGTACATGGAATCCTCTTTGGAAGTGCACATTCTGAGTTCAGATAGCCAGATACTTCCTCAATTCCCTGTTCATGAGATGCACGTGACTTATGAATCCCAACTTTATGCTGGCCTCTTTGCTTCCACTGAACCCATTAAGCACACCTCTTAGTTCCTTTGTCCCCTAAAGGGAAAAGATTTCCTTATCGTCAGGTTCATGGCATAGGCTGTGATGAGGCATTTCTTTTTTCTCTTATTCTCAATTGAAGAGGCAACGTGGATTCTCGGTGGGTTAGTCCTTGCTGGAATTTAGCACCTTTTGTATCTGAGGCTATGCTCACTTGCAAAGACACTTTGGTCTATGGCTTTAATGCCCTTGTGTTTGAATTCATGTGAGTATTAGCATTTCAGTCTGTAGGCGGGTTTTCCAGTTGTGCACCAGTGCATGACACTTTGGTCTCGAAGGACTTATGATTCTTATTTTTTTGAAGGCGCAGCATTGAAGGAGCTTGTTGATTACAATGCACAAGTCTAAGGTGAGTGATCTTTTTCTAATAAGATTTTTACCCTGTAATTTTTGACACTGGAATTTTCTAATCTGTTAGAATTTTCTTTGTTCAAATGTAGGAATTTTGCCTTGACTGTGAGAGAGAAGTGTGCCTGTGAATCCTAGTGGTCAATTACAGTGAGCATCTTCTGCCCTTCCCTGAGGAGCCACTTTTGGTGGCAGCAGCCTCATGTTCTGGTGGTCTTTGTTTCTCAGACAAGTACATTTCTCTTGTGAATGCTTCCCGATATAGTGTCCATATTTTATGAAATCTGTTGGGAGGAAGGGTATATGCAGAGTCATTCAGTTTTCATTGCAGGTATTCTCTTTTACTGATGACACATCTGTGTTAGTTACATACCCCATGGTGTCACAGTTCACATTTCTGTTTTTAGTCATTGTTTTTCAGAAGTGTGATTATCCAGTGTAAATCCAGGAAGGTTTACATAACTAAAGAATTTTAAATTGATGAATTCTACCCATATATAGCTGCCTGCATACACACATATATCTTCTTGTTTTGATTTCCTATGCCAAATTTTTCCAAAACGGTATAATCAAATTGGACATTGCTATGTTCTATTTGGCATACCAGTGGACACACTTGCTTTTCTTCTTTCCACTTTTTACTTTATTCCCATGAGCATCGTGGATCAAGTACTAGGTTTCATATGAAAGAGAGTTTCATTTTTTTTTAGCTGTCAAAAAATTTTTAAGTTTATTTGATTTGGAAAAGGTTTTGAGGGCTGACAGCTTAAATGCTTTTCATGTGTCTCAGAAAGGCTGGGTGTTTACCACATGGTTTGTTTCTAAGGAAGTTAAGTAAACATTCATTAAAAAATATTTAAGATGCATGTGCTCCTGAGAACAAATTTACTCTCTGGAGATGGACACAACTGTAGGGAAAGAATATTGGAAACAAGTCAGCATTCCCATCATTAAGGCTTTCAAATTGGTAAGCATCTTGTCCTGAAAATACTGACGTCCTTCTTAGGGATAATGTAATATACCAATAACACTAAGTCTCTAACTAAGTCAGCCTTGGAACCTTGGGAATTGAATGCTGTGTCTGGTCTCTGTGACTAAATAGGGTGGGTCAGTGTATCTAAGTGCCTTTTTTCATGTGCCATCATTGTATTTCAAATGTGTTTAAGAGAGATACTAGTTGTAATTCATGGTTTTGAGATGTGTATGCTGGGGAACTTCAAGACTAATGTCTTAAAAAATTAATTTGTATACCATCATGTTCCAAGGAGTGAATGTAACTTTTCTGGTGACACAGGTTGTCCAGTGAGTATCCAGTAAATGTCATATAAGCTTTTATCACTTCACCTTCCACTAGATTATTTTTTCTCAACATCCCTAATTTCTCCTTGTACTTTGTAGATTGGAAGTGATGTTGAATGTAAGGTACATTGGCTTCATGGACTTCTCACCACCAAAGAAGTGATGTGTTGTCATTGGTAACAGCTTTCTCTTTTGCAAAGGATAATAATGATTTTACTCCACAGATAACATCCCAATTTTCAATACATTTTTGCAGGATTATTTTTATTATCATTTTAAAGAAGTTAGTTATTCACATAGTTTTTCAAAGGCTCTGTTAATCTAAATTCTGTGAGGCATTAATAATCTGATGAGTTGTTCATGCTGTCTTCTTTTTTCCAGCATTTTAATTCTTTCTCTACTTGGAATAATATTTTAAACATCTAAGTAAATAATTAATGTAGTTCAATTTAGATAAACAATTAACCCTGCCATCTTTTCTTGGTTGATAAATGGACATCACTACTTCTCATGTACATGTATTTATTCCATTACTGCAGTTCGAGGTGGACCAAGAACTGGGTTTATATGAAAGAGTTTATTCCCTCTTCTTGAACAATGAAGGTACGTTTCAGGAATAATTCCGTCAAAACATTTGAAAGGGCCAGTGGTAATTCTCACATAGGTGAGCATTCTGTTGAAGATACTGACTTAGCACATTGATTCCTTTTAGCATATTATATCATTTCTCTGACAGTGAGACTCTGATTATGCTAGGCACCCATGGGACTGAATCACTATCTATAATGCTGGTCTCCATGATTAAGTAGAGTGGATTTCTGAATGCTCAGTGGCTGCCACAGCTCAGGATCGAGGTCCCTTTTACAAAAGTGCCTGGATCGATAATGACTTCAAAAATGGATCTCATTGGAATCTGAACAAAATGAGTGACAAAATCACTTCTGTGAGCTGAGGTTCAGGACAGGGACCATGCTAAGTAATAATGTGGAGTGGGTTCAGTTGGTCAGGTAGTACTATAGCCAGGACTGGGATATCTAAAAACTACTGTGATTGTATACATTAAGGGAAATGAATTATATAGGTATTTATAAACATCTAATTTAGGGATAACATGGAAACTCTTTGAGTGGTGGCTGGCAGCATCCACACAGTCATAGTAACCAGACCCTGGAGAACCAGCACATGAATAGAGAGACCAGTGGTGCATGGTTATACCTACCCTTGAGCCATTCACACATTTTTCTTAGCTGCCAAAATCCTCAGAGAAGCAGTGTATTGAAGTCAATTAGGTAATCAAAGCTAAAGATATGAGTGTTTTCTTATTTATCTCTTAAGCAAAAGAAACATGGGAATTGAAGAGTAGTTCCTATTTGTCAAATGTCTTAAATGACATTTCATTTCCTTGCCTTTCAAGTCCCAAGAAATGGAGCAGTTCTGTTTTTTCTGTTACCAAGAGAGGAAATTTCTGGACATTTTAGTCATGAAATCATTAAACACTTTAAATTATAAAATGATTATATTTCCAATTCTTGGTGTTCTGGGTTGATTTGTTGCCTAATATTCATATTTTGTTTGTGGGTTTCATAGTTAGTGATGAAAGGGAGACCCTAGTTTAAATGCCTGGTGCTGAGGGATACATTTGGGGAAACTTCAAGATCAAGATCATATGATGTTCACTGCTACCTTGTTCCAAGTAGTGAATACAATCTTTCACATTGTACAGTCAAGTAAATACTATGGCTTATTCCTTATAGCATGCTATTAGCAAGCTTTGAATAATGATGTCTTTGTCAAATTCCCCAATGTATTTTGTAGATTCAAGATGATACACTGCTCCAGTGAGCAGCTGAGTTTGTCACTTGTACCAGCTTCCTTCTATGGGAATGACCATAATAATGAACTCTAGAGGTAATATTGCAACTTTTAATAAATATATTTCCATGGGTTGTTTCTTTTATTTATTTTTAGCAAACAAGATTACAAAGATTTTGAAAGGAGTCTGTTAATCCAATATGAGACCTTAATAATTTGGGTGATCTGAGACTACTATTTATTTTATCCCCAATATTTTTATGCTTCCTTTCTTTCAAATAACATCAGAAGATTATACTAGAGAAATAGTATTTTTGTATATGTGTACATAGTAAACCTCTTATGTGTGTGTGGATAACAGATGGACATGTATACTCCTCTTTCAATAATTTTACTCATTGCTAGCATATCAACATGGACCAAGATCTTGGTTTCATATAAAAGGTTTTATTTCTTCCCCTTGAAACACAAAATGAACAAAAGTATTGGTAATAATTCTGCCTCCCATTTTCAAGGGCCAATGGGAGTTTTCATTTCAGGTAAACGTTTTTTCCAGAAGATACTGACATTCCTCTCAGGGAATTGTAACGCTCTAATGACAAGACTTGGGCTAAGCTATTCAGCCATAAGACTGGGTCACCGACTGTAGTGGCTGGTCTCTATAATTGAGTGTCGGTTTGTGTGTCTCGGCGAGATGAAATCCTGAGTGCCCAGTGTCTACCACATATCTCAGTATAAAAGTCCCTTTTACAAATGCATCTAGATCTGTGTGATTTCAAAAATGACCTTGTTGGAATCTGAACAAAATAAGTGACAAAATCACTTTCGTGAACTGAGGTCCAGCACAGGGACCATGCTAGGCAACAATGTGGAGTTTCAGTTTGGTTAGGAAGTAGTACCAAAAAAAAAAAAAAAAAGAACTATGGCATTAGAAAACTAACATGCTGGCTTATGCTAGAGGAAATTAATTGTACAGAGGCTACAAATACTGTGGAATGACATGGTGACACTTTTTTCTTTTTTCCTGTTGCTCAGGGAGAAATTTTCTAGATATTTGATGATGGATTAAATTAGTACATCATTCAACATTTTCAACATGAAATGATTACATTTGCAGTTGTTAGAATTTTATGTGTATATCATTAGTGAATATTCATATTCTTTCAGTGGGCTTATGGGTTTAAAGAGAAGTTATAATTTTAGTGAGTAATGCTCAGGGGGGCCTTTGAGTCAACTTTGAGATCAAGGTCTTAGAAAAATGGATTTTCTCTTCTACCCTTTTCAAAGGAAGAAACATAATTTTATAGTTACGTAGACAGGCATATAAGTAGTTATTCTTAATTCCTTATTATCTCATATCAGTAAATGTTCATTTGGGAAGGTTTTATTTTGCAACTTCTTTAATTTCTTCTTTGCTTTGTAAATGGAAGTGATTTTGGAATTGCATGGAATACTCACCACCATAGCAAAAAAGTGCTAACATCACTTCTACCTGTTACCTTTTCTGGGATGGGGCAAAACAATGCATTCCAAAAATAATAAGTTTTAAATAAATTTTCTTCTTATGGCTGTTTTTATTAGATTTTCTGTACTCAGGTAGGTAATTCGTTTTGTGAAGTATCTGTTAATCCAAATAATGTGAGTTATTAATTTCCTGGTGAGCCATCCAATATTTTGTCTCTTTTACTTCTAAGGCTTTTGTGCTTTCTCCCTTTGAATAACATCAGAAATATCCTAGTAAAATAATATGGGCACATTTGACATGAAGATACATAATAAACCCTCCTGTCTTACGCATGTTTGATAAATGGACATGTATACATCTCATCTTCCCTTATTTTTACTGTATTTCCACAGGTTGATATGGAGCACTGGCTGGGCTTCATATGAAAGAGTTCATACCTTCTTCTTGACATGAAAGAAACTACAAAAAATATTCCTACCACTTCATCCTCAAAAGCCAGTAGGGATTTTGCATCAGTAAGCATTTTGTCCTGAAAATACTGACATTCTTCTTATGACACAGTAACACTCATATAATAATGACATTCTGGCTGTGCTAGTCAGTTATGAGGCTGGTCAATGACTGAAGTGGCTGTTCTCCATGATAGAATAGTGTGAGTCAGTGTGTCCCAGGGAGATGGACTCCTTAATGTTCAGTGTCTGCCACCTAGCTCAGAATTGAGGTCCCTTTTACAAAAGTGCCTAAATCAATGATGACTTCATAAAACTTTGGAATCTGAACAAAATGAGTGACAAAATCACTTCTGTGAGCTGAGGTCCAGGACAGGGACCATGCTAAATAACAATGTGGAGGGGGTTCAGTTGGTCAGGTAGTACTGTAGCCAGGACTGGGGTATCTGAAAGCTACTCTGATTGTATACATTAAGGAAAATAAACTGTGCAGATGTCTATAAATATCTGATTTAGGGATAACATGGAAACTCTGTGCATGCTGTCTGGCAGCAACCACACACTCATAGTAACCAGACCCTAGAGAACCAGCACATGAATAGTGAGACCCAAGGGATATATTTAGTTCAATTAGATAGTTCAAAAGATATCAGTCTTTACTTATCAATTATTATTCTTTTGATATAAAATATTTTGTTAGTTAAGGTGTACAACATAGTGATTCGACATTAGTGTGCATTATGAAATGCTCACCATAAGTGTAGTTACCATCTATTGCCATACAACGTTATTGCAATATTAGCCAATTATATTTTAGATAAAGGAAATATATGGAAATTGAAGAAAGGATTCTATCTGTGGGAGTGTTTTAGAGTATGTTTTAATTTGCTTGTTAGGCCAGTCACAGGAATTAGTATAGTTCTTTCTTCCTGTTACTAGTGAGAAATTTTCTAGACATTTGAGTGATGGACACAAGTATATGCTGCATTAAATATGTTTAATTGTAAAAATTATTGTATTTTTAATTCTTTTGGTTAATATTCATTTTATTGGTTAATATTCATATTCCTCCAGTCAGTTTTGTATGTGTTCTAAGGTAGATGCCAGTTTTAATGAGTGATGCTGAGGGTTCATTGGAGAGACTTTTACCAGATCTTTCTACACTCTCCTGTTCCATGAAACAATTGTATTTTTTAAATTAGTATCATATAGGTGATCAGCAAATGTATATAATTAATTCTTTATAATATCTTAGCAAAAAAACATTCAATTCAGAAGTTTTTCTTTCTCATCTCCTCTAATTTCCCCTGTGTTTTACAGGTTGGAAATAACACTGGAATTGCATGGAATTCTTACCACCTCACCAAAGAAGAGCTAATTTTGTTGTCTGTCATCTCCCTTATCTGAGAAGCAGCGCAATACTGGATTCTCAAGGTGACATCCAATTTTTTATAAAATTTTTACTTGGTTATTTTTATTGTTTTTATAAATAATCTGAGCAGACTGATTACCAGTAAAGAAAACTGAATTGATAATCAGAAAACTCCCAAAAAACAAAATTCCAGGCCAAATAGCTTCACAGGTAAATTCTACCAAACATTTAAAGAAGAGTTAATCCTATCCATCTTAAAGTATTCCAAAAAATAGGAGAGGGTATGCTTCCAAACTCATTCTATGAGGCCAGCATCACTCTAATACAAAAAAAAAAAAAAAAAAGAAAAGAAAAAAAAGAAAATTACAGACCAATATACCTGATGAACATAGATGCAAAAATCCTCAACAAAATATTAGCAAACCAAATTCAAAAACAGATCAAAAGGATCATCTATCATGACCAAGTGGGATTTATTCCAGGGATGGTACAATATTTGTATCAATATGGCACACAATACATTAAAAAAACGAAAGATAAGGCAGTTCAGGGAAGATGGCGGCATGAGCAGGGCAGCGGAAATCTCCCCAAACCATATATATCTATGAAAATACTGCAAATACAACTACTCCTAAAAGAGAGATCAGAATATACAGGACAGCGCACAGCCTGCATCTGCACCTGAGAGGACTCAGCACCCCGCGAGGCGGGTAAGATACGGAACCGCGTCCCGGTGGGACCTGAGCACTCCCCAACCCCAGCGCACCAGCAGGAGGAGAGGATTCAGAGCTGGGAGGGAGTGGAAGTACAGGCCCATGAAATAACCAGCCCTGGTGATCTGTGCCGGGAGCGCTGACACACATCGCGCGGTGTATCAGATATTGGAGAGGCAGATGGTGCAGGTTTTGAGCTGGGAACGCATCCGGGTCCTTGCAGCAGGCTCCCCAAGACAAAAGAAAAGCGCACGCTTTTTTTTGGCGGTCTTAAAGAGTCAAGGGCCCAGGATCGTCCCAGCACACTCAGCCCAGCAGGCTGGGAGTCCTGAGGAATTTCGGACCCCTTGGCTGGTGACTGGGAAAAACTAGCCGCACTGAAACCTCACACAGAGAAAAACAGCCTCCCATTCGTTCCCGCTCCAGCCAGAGCTACAAACGGCCATGCGGAGCTGCGTGGCCGCAGCTGCGGAATGGTGGAGCAACATCGCCACCTACAGCATCCTTACAGAATCTACTCCCAGTGGGCATTTTTTTGTAAGGCTTTAAGAGCCCAACTCACATATGTGGCACCTACCAGCCACCACTTCTATCCCCATGAAAAGACAGAGGAATATGGTACAGACAAAGCTCACCCAGACCCAGACAACACCAAAGAGAGAGCCTGAAGGGATGGAAATGCACAATCTTCCTGAAAAAGGATTCAGAATAAAAGTCATAACCATGCTGATGGATCTACAGAGAAATATGCAAGAGCTGAGAGAGGAAGTGAGGGAAGTCAGGAAAGACAATGCAGAAATGAGACAAGACATCAACAGGCTTAGCAGCAGACTGGATGAGATGCAAGAGACTGTTAATGGAAAGAAATCAGAGAACAGGAATACAGAGCAGCTGAGGCAGAGAGAGATAAAAGGATCTTTAGGAATGAAAGAATATTAAGAGAACTTGTGACCAATCCAAATGGAACAATATTCGCATTATAGGAGTACCAGAGGAAGAAGAGAGAGAAAAAGGGATAGAAAGTGTCTTTGAAGAAATAATTGCTGAAAACTTCCCCATGCTGGGGAAGGAAATAGTCTCGCAGTTCACGGAAGCCCACAGATCTCCCAACACAAAGTACCCAAGCAAGACAACACCAAGACACATAATAATTAAAAATTGCAAAGATCAAAGATAAGGACAGAGTATTAAAGGCAGCTAGAGAGAGAAAAAAGATCACCTACAAAGGAAAATCCATCAGACTATCATCAGACTTCTCAACAGAAACCTTACAGGCCAGAAGAGAATGACATGATATATTCAATGCAATGAAGCAGAAGGGCCTCAAAACAAGAAAATTGTATCCAGCATGATTATCATTTAAATATGATGGAGGGATTAAACAATTTCCAGACAAGCGAAAGCTGAGAGAATTTGCCTCCCATAAACCACCTCTACAGGATATCTTAAAGGGACTGCTCTAGAGGGAAGCACTCCTAAGGCTAAAAAGATGTCACCAGAGAAAATAAAATCATAGCAAAGAAAGCAGACCACGCAAATACAAACTAAAGGCAAAGAATAAAACACCTAGTATATAAAGAATGAAGAAGGAAAAATAAGAAGGGAGAGAAATAAAGAAACATCAGACTGTGTTTACAATAACTTAACAAGAAAGTTAAGTTAGATTGTTAGATAGTAAAGAAGCAACCCTTGAACCTTTGGTAACCACGAATCTAAAGCCAGCAATAGCAATAAGTACATATCTATCGATAATCACCCTAAATGTAAATGGACTGAATGCATCAATCAAAAGACACAGAGTAACAGAATGGATAAAAAAGCAAGACCCATCTCTATGCTGCCAACAAGAACTCACCTCAAACCCAAAGATATAAACAGACTAAAAGTGAAGGGATGGAAAAAGATATTTCATGCAAACAACAAGGAGAAAAAAGCAGGTGTTACAGTACTTGTATCAGACAAAATAGACTTCAAAACGAAGAAAGTAGCAAGATATAAAGAAGGACATTACATAATGATAAAGGGGTCAATCCAACAAGAGAATATAACCATTATAAATATATATGCACCAAATACGGGAGTGCTGGCATATTTGAAACAAATACTAACAAATTAAAGGAGGAAACAGACAGCAATGCATTCATTTTAAGTGACTTGAACACACCACTCACGACAGATCAACCAGACAGAAAATAAGTAAAGACACTGAGTCACTGAACAACACACTAGAACAGATGGACCTAACAGACATCTACAGAACTCTACACCCAAAAGGAGGAGGATACACATTCTTCTCAAGTGCACATGGAACATTTTCCAGAACAGACCACATACTAGGCCACAAAAAGAACCTCAGTAAATTCAAAAATATTGAAATTCTACCAACCAACATCTCAGATCACAAAGGTATAAAAATAGAAATAAATTTTAGAAAGAAAACAAAAAGGCTCACAAATTCATGGAGACTTAGCAACATTTTCCTTATTAATCAATGGGTTAATGACCAAATCAAAACAGAAATCAAACAATATATGGAGACTAATGGCAACAACAACACAAAGCCACAACTTCTGTGGGATGCAGCAAAGGCAGTTCTAAGAGGAAAGTATATTGCAATCCAGGCCTATTTAAAGAAGAAAGAACATTCTCAAATGAATAGTCTAAAGACACAATTACTGAAATTGGAAAAAGAAGAACAAATGAGACCCAAAGTCACCAGGAGGAGGGACATAATAAAAATCAGAGAATAAATAAATAAAATTGAGAAGAATAAAACAATAGAAAAAATCAATGAAACCAAGAGTTAGTTCTTTGAAAAAATAAACAAAATAGATAAACCCCTAGCCAGACTCATTAAGAGAAAAAGAGAATGTACATACATAAACAGAATCAGAAATGAGAAAGGAAAAATAATGGCAGATCCCATAGAAATACAAAGAATTATAAGAGAATATTATGAGACTCTATATGCTAGCAAGCTGGAAAACCTAGAAGAAATGGACAACTTCTTAGAAAAATACAACCTTCCAAAACTGACCAAATAAAAGACAGAAAAACTAAACCGACCAATCACCAGCAACGAAATTGAAGTGATATTCAAAAACCCAAGAACAAAACCCCCGGACCAGATGGATTCACCTCTGAATTCTACCAGACATATAGAGAAGAAATAACACCCATTCTCCTTAAAGTTTTCCAAAAAACAGAAGAGGAGGAAATACTTCCAAACTCATTCTATGAAACCAGCATCACTCTAATACCAAAACCTGGCAAAGACCTCACCAAAAAAGAAAATTACAGACCACTATTCCTGAGGAACACAGAGGCAAAAATACACAACAAAATATTAGCAAACCGAATTCAAAAATACATCAAGAGGATCATACACCATGATCAAGTGGGATTCATCCCAGGCATGCAACGATGGTACAACATTCGAAAATCCAACAACATCATCCACCACATCAACAAAAAGAAGAACAAAAACCACATGATCATCTCCATAGATGCTGAAAAAGCATTTGACAAAATTCAGCATCCTTTCATGATTAAAACTCTCAACAAAATGGGTGTAGCGGGCTAGTACCTCAACATCATAAAGGCTATATATGACAAACCCACAGCTAACATCATACTTAACAGCGAGAAGCTGAAAGCTTTTCATCTAAGATCGGGAACAAGACAGTGATGCCCACTCTCTCCACTGTTATTCAACATAATAGTGGAGGTCCTAGCCACAGCAATCAGACAAAACAAAGAAATACAAGGCATCCAGATTGGTAAAGAAGAAATCAAACTGTCACTATTTGCAGATGACATGATATTGTACATTAAAAACCCTAAAGACTCCACTCCAAACTACTAGAACTAATATCTGAATTCAGCAAAGTTGCAGGATACAAAATTAACACACAGAAATCTATTGCTTTCCTATACGCTAACGATGAACTAATAAAAAGAGAAATCAGAAAAACAATTCCATTCACAATTGCATCAAAAAGAATAAAATACCTAGGAATAAACCTAATGAAGGAAGTGAAAGACCTATACTCTGAAAACTACAAGACACTCCTAAGAGAAATTAAAGAGGACACTAACAAATGGAAATTCATCCCATGCTCTTTGCTAGGTACAATAAATATTGTCAAAATGGCTATACTACCTAAAGGAATCTAAAGATTCAACACAATCCCTGTCAAAATACCAACAGCTTTCTTCAATGAACTGGAACAAATAGTTCTAAAATTCATATGGAACCACAAAAGTCCCCGAATAGCCAAAGCAATCCTGAGAAGGAGGAATAAAACAGGGAGAATTACACTCCCTGACTTCAAGCTCTACTACAAAGCCACAGTAATCAAGACAGTTTGGTATTGGCACAAAAACAGACCCACACACGAGTGGAACAGAATAGAAAATCCAAACATTAACCCAAATATATACAGTGAATTAATTTTTGGTAAAGGAGCCTTGGGTATACATTGGGGAGATGACCACCTCTTCAGCAGCTGGTGTTGGCAAAACTGGACAGCTACATGTAAGAGAATGAAACTGGACTACTGTCTTACCCCATACACAAAAGTCAACTCAAAATGGATCAAAGACCTGAATGTAAGTCATGAAACCATAAAACTCTTAGAAAAGAACATAGGCAAAAATTTCTTGGACATAAACATGAGTGACTTCTCTATGAACATATCTCCCCGAGCAAGGGAAACAAAAGAAAAAATGAACAAGTGGGACTATATCAAGCTGGAAAGCTCTGTACAGCAAAGGACACCATCAGTAGAACAAAAAGAGATCCTACAGTATGGGAGAATATATTCATAAATGACATATCCGATAAGAGGTTGACATCCAAAATATATAAAGAACTCATGCACCTCAACAAACATAAAGTAAATAATCCAATTAAGAAATGGGCAGAGGACATGAAGAGACACTTGTCCAAAGAAGAAACTCAGATGGCCAACAGGCAAATGAAAAGATGCTCCACATCACTAATCATCAGAGAAATGCAGATTAAAACCACAATGAGATATCACCTCACACCAGTGAGGATGGCCAACATCCAAAGCACAAACAACAACAAATGTTGGCGAGGATGTGGAGAAAAGGGAACCCTCCTACACTGCTGGTGGGAATGCAAATTAGTTCAGCCATTGTGGAAAGCAGTATGGAGGTTCCTCAAAAAACTCAAAATAGAAATACCATTTGATCCAGGAATCCCACTCCTAGGAATTTACCCTAAGAATGCAACAGCCCAGTTTGAAAAAGACAGATGCACCCTTATGTTTATCACAGCACTATTTACAATAGCCAAGTAATGGAAGCAGCCTAAGTGTCCATCAGTAGATGAATGGATAAAGAAGATGTTGTACATATACACAATGGAATATTATTTAGCCATAAGAATAAAACAAATCCTACCATTTGCAACAACATGGATGGAGCTAGAGAGTATTATGCTCAGTGAAATAAGCCAAGCCGAAAAATATAAGTATCAAATGATTTCACTCATATGCGGAGTATAAAAACAAAGAAAAAAACTGAAGGAACAAAACCGCAGCAGACTCACAGAACCCAAGAATGGACTAACCGTTACCAAAGGGAAAGGGACTGGGGAGGATGGGTGGGAAGGGAGGGACAAGGGGGAAAAGGGGGCATTACGATTAGTAGATGTAATGTTGGGGGGGTGTACAGGGAGGGCTGTACAACTCAGAGAAGACAAGTAGTGACTCTGTAGCATCTCACTATGCTGATGGACAGTGACTGTAATGGGGTTGGTGGGGGGGATCTGATGAAGGGGTAGTTTAATCACCATAATATTGCACATGTAACTGTAGATTAATGATACCAAAATAAACTATAAAAAAGGAAAGCTAAAAACCATATGATCTTAATTTGACAAAATGCAACAATGATTAATGTTAAAAACTCTCAACAAAATGGGTATAGAGTGTATGTACCTTGACATAATAAAGGCCATATATGACAAACCCACAACATACTCAATGGTGAAAAGCTGAAAGCTTTTCCTCTAAGATGAGGAACAAGACAAGGATGCCACTTTCACCACTCTTATACAACATAGTACTGGAAGTCCTAGCCATGGCAATGAGACAAAAAAAAAGAGATAAAAGTCATGCAGGTTGATAAGGAGGGAGTAAAACTGTCATTATTTGCAGATGACTTGATACTCTATATAGAAAACCCTGAAGACTTCACCAAAAATCTATCAGAACTAACAACTGAATTCATCAAAGTTGCAAATACAAAATCAATATACAGAAATGTGTTGCATTCGTACATACTAACAACAAACTAGCAAAAAGACAAATCAGGAAAACAATTACATTTACAATTGCATCAAAAAGAATAAAAGACCTAGGAACAAACCTAACCAAGGAGGTGAAAAACCTGTACTCTGAAAACTATAAGACACCAATGAAAGAAATTAAAGAAGACAAAATAAATAGAACTCTATCCCATGCTCATGGATAGGAAAATTAATGTTGTCAAAATGTCCATCCTGCCCAAAGCAATTAACAGATTCAGTGCAATCCCTATCAAAATACCAATGGCATTTTTCAATGTACTAGAGCAAATAATCCTAAAATTATGTGGAACCACAAAATACCCCATATGTATTTTGTTCACAGTGGGTATCTGTGCTGGACCTCAGTTTCACAGAAGTAATGTGTAACTTATTTTGTTCAGATTTTTTCAGCAAGACTATTTATTATAGTAGCACTGTGCTCCTCAGAAAGTGAAAGAAACTGAGCCTTCTGGAGTTTATCACTCTGGAACATAGTTTTTCACCCTATGAAGTTATGGATACCAGCCTCCATGTCAGTGATCCACAGCTTACTGTTAGGGAAAAATGCTTACCAACCTGAGAATTTCCACTGGCCCTTGAGGATGGGCCTTTCCTTAATATTTCAAGGGGAAGTAATAAATATTTTCTTATGAAACCTGAATTCTGTCCTTGTCAGCCTGTGTGAATAAAATTGTGGAAAGATTAGAAGTAAACATGTCTATTAGTATGCCAGGCACAAGTTGGTAGAGTTCAATAATGGACCCACCTATTAAATAAGCTATGTATTGCTCTCCTAGGATGCTTCTGATGTTATGCAAACAATATGAATTGTGTTAGTGTTTAGCCTCCAACAGAGCAAATATTATCCAACATTTTCTCAGGCTAATTTAAATGTGCAACCAGACTATCTGAGTATACTTGAAGTTCCAGGAAAATATTGACTGAACAATTTAGTTATAAGATATTTATGTGTATTTCTGTAAATTCAACCTCAGAATCATTTTACCTTCAAAGATAATCCAATGGTTTAGGAAGGAGGAAATCACAACAAGCCATGATAGGGAAATAAAGAACAATCGTCTATAAATCAGAGTACTTAACCTGCTTGAGCTCAAGAACCTGGCAACTTGCAGAGGATACACAAGTTTATGCTACACGTGATTCCACACAGTATGGTCACAGCAATGCCGGAAGGACTCACACAGGCGCAACACCCCTGGACATGTGACTAGAGGGGTTGGGAGTGTGCAGAGAGGAAGAGTAGGACGTGGAGCCATGAAGTATTTCCCACCCTACTTCCAAGCTGATGGTCTCCAGGCCACATTGTTGGGGACTCAGTGGCATTCAGGAATACACACTTCTCAGGAGAAACAAGCTTCTGTAGCCACACTGTGAGGAACAGCCATTATCTCCATGCATACTCTCCTACATGAGGCATCAGCAGGAAAACTGGGAAAGTGAAAAAATTCTGGAAAAGAACAAATGCCTTAAAGAAGACCTCATACTGTTGAATTGACAGACTCTATACAACACCAATGAAATTCTTTTCTTTAATTGAAGTATAGCTGATACACAGTATTATAATGGTTTCAAGTATACAACATAGTGATTAACAGTTCCATACATTATTAAATCCTCACCCAACTAGTGTACTTACTGTCAACATAGAAATATGTTACAGAGCTGTTGACTACATCCTCTGTGCTGTACTCTTCCCCATGACTAATTTATATTATGATTGAGATTTTGTGCTTCTTTATCTCCTTCACCTATCCCACCCACCCACTCCAACCCTACCCCATGGTAACATCCAGTCACTTCTCAGTGTCTATAAGTCGACTTCTGTTTTGTTCATTTTGCTTTGTTTTGTTTTTAGATTCCACATGTAAGTGAAATCATATGGTATTTGTCTTTGTCCACCTGGCTTATTTTACTTAACATAATGCCCTCTAGTTCCCTCCATGTTGTTGCAAATGGCAGGATTTCTTTCTTTTTTTAATGTCTGAATAATATTCCATTGTGTATATGTACCACATCGTCTTTATCCATCATCTATTGACGGACACTCTGGTTGCTTCCATGTCTTGGCTATTGTAAATAATGTTGCAGTAAACAAAGAGGTACATATATCTTTTTGAATCATGGATTTTTTTTCTTTGGGTAAATTCTGAGATGTGGAATTAGTGAGTCGTATGGTATTTCTATTTTTGAGAAACCTCCATACTGCTTTCCACAGTGACTGCACCAATTTACATTCCCGCCAACAGTGTAAGAGAGTGATAGTGGCTGTTCTGACTGGTGTGAGAAAATATATCACTGTGGTTTTGATGTGCATTTCCCTGATGATTAATGATGTGCAGCATCTTTTCATGTGCCTATTGGTCAACTGTATTGCTTCTTTGGAAAAATGTCTGTTAGGTCCTCTGCCGATTTTTTAATCAGGTTATTCAGGGGGTTTGATGTTGAGGCATGTAAGTTCTTTATATATTTTGGATGTTAACCCCTTATCAGATATATCATTTACAAATATATTCCCCCACACTATAGGTTGCCTTTTTGTTTTGCTGATGGTCTCGTTTACTGTAGAGAA
This sequence comes from Smutsia gigantea, assembly GCA_032199065.1. NCBI lineage: Eukaryota > Metazoa > Chordata > Mammalia > Pholidota > Manidae > Smutsia > Smutsia gigantea. The sequence continues at coordinate 7,715 of JAVSCE010008087.1, read as the reverse complement.
GATTTTAGTTTAATATAGTCCCCCTTGTGAGAGATGTGTCCAGAAAAAAATTGCTTATGCTTATGTTCAAGAGATTTTTGCCTATGTTTTCTTCTAAGAGTTTTATGGTTTCATTTCCTATATTTGGGTCTTTAATCTGGTCCATAAGAGACTGTTCCCTATTGTACATTCATGGCTCCTTTGTCATATATTAATAGAACATATATGTGTGGGTTTATTTCTGGGCTCTCTGATCTATTCCATTGATCTATGGGTTTGTTCTTATGCCAGTACCATGTTGTTTTGGTCACTGTACCTTTGTAGTATACCTTGAAGTCATGGAGCATGATAACCCCAGCTTTGCTCTTCTTTCTCAACATTGCTTTGGCTATCTGAGTTTTTTTGTGGTTCCATACAAATTTTGGAATTATTTGCTCCAGTTCATTGAAAAATGCCATTGGTATTTTAATAGGGATTGCATTGAGCATGATAGCCATTTTGACAAGATTAATTCTTCCTATCCATGAGCATGGGATAGAGTTACCAGTTAAACTTTTTTACTGGTAATCAGTCTGTTCGGATTTTCTGTGTATTTTGGCGTCAGTCTTGGAAGGTTGTACATTTCTAGGAGTTTGTCTTTTTCTTTTAGGTTGTCCAATTTATTTGTATATAGTTTTATGTACAATTCTCTTATAGTTCTTTCAATTGATGTGGTGTCAGTTATAACCTGTCCTTTTTCATTTCTGATTTTGTTTATTTGTTTCCTCTTTTTTGCTGGGTAAGTCTGGCTAGGGGTTTTTCTATTTTGTTTGTAAGCAACCAGCTCTTGGTTTCAATAATTTTTTCTATTGTTTTATTCTTTATTTATTTCTTCTCTGATCTTTATTATGTCCCTACTTTTAATGTTGGGCTTTGTTACTCTTTTTATAGTTTCTTTAGGTGTGAGTTCAGATTGTTTACTTGGGGTTGTTCTTGCTTCTTGAGGTAGGCTTACTTCTTATCTTGCCCCACATTTATTCTCTTCCCACAGGTTGATGTGGACCAGAACTGTGTTTCATTTGAAAGAGTTTATTCCTTCCCCTTGAGATGTGACTTGAAGGAAAGTGTTGGGAATAATTCTGCCTCCCATTTTCAAGGGCCTGTGTAAATTCTCACAAAGATAAATATTTTATCCTGAGAACACTGATACTCTTTTAGGTACTTACAATGCTGTAGTGACAGTGAGTCTTTCTATGGTAGTCCATCGTAGCTGGGTCACTGATTGTTTTTGCTGGTCTCTATGACTTAATAACATGGTCATTGTGTCAAATGGTGATGGAATCCTATTGTTTAGTGCCTGTCACCTATCTAAGGTTCATAGTTCCTTTTATAAACAAGCCTGAATCAGTGATGACTTCAATAGTTGATCTCTCAGAAAGTCTGGACAAAAAGATTGATAGAGTCACTTCTCTGAAACTGAGTTCAAAGTATATATATCTGGCCATATAACGAAGTTGTTGTTAATATGAAGTAGATTGTGATAATTTGTTTCATTTTATAATCCCTAGGACCAGTACTGAGCAAATGATTTTTAAAATACCAAAAGAACGACCAAAGAACTAAAATGGTATAATAGAAAAATATCTACCTAATACAAAAGAAGGCAGCCATGAATAAACAGAGGAACTAAAAAAATGTAAGATCTAGATAACAGATAGGAAATTGGCAGACATAATCCAACCATGTGGTAATTATATTTAATTTAAAAAAGAGAAACTGGCGAGTCCATTAAAATATTAACAACTATACACTGTTTATAAGAGATGCACTTTACAACCAAATACACAAATAGTTTGAAAATAAAAGGATGGGGAAACTACATCATGTAAAAAATGCTCAGAAGAGAGCTGGAGTGTCAGTTCAGTATAAGAACATCAAAGAATATAGATTTTAAGGTAAAATATTACTATAAATGAAGAAGGATATAATGATAGACATTTTAATTAATCTGGAATGTATAGTAAACATAATAACCTAATCAGCGTCTCAAAGTATATAAAGCAAAAAATGACATGATTGAAGAGATAAATGAGCAATTAAGTGGTAATAACTGGACTCTGAAGACTTTCTTCTTAGTAAATGATAGACCAGTTAGCCAGAAATTCAGTGTGGTTATAGCATACTTGAGCAATCTTATCCACCACTTGACCTGATATATATATAAAATTCCAATCAATAGAAGAACACAAATTATTTTTAAACACACCTGGAACACTCTGCAGCATAGATAATTTGCTAAATCATAAAACTAGACTCAATTTTAAAAAGATTGAAATAATATAGAATATATGACCACAGGAAAATTAAATTAGAAATCAAAGCAGAAATAAATATGTAAAATTGCCTAATATTTGGAAATTAACATACTTTACAGAACCCATGGGTCAAGGACAAAATAATAAAAGAAACCAGAAAACATTTAGAATTGAACAGGATGCAGCTAAAGAATGACTAAAGGAAAATTGATAGTTTTAAATGACTACATCAGAAAAGAGGAAATACATCAAATAAATAACCTATGCTTCTACCTTAAGAACAGGAAAAAGACTAAACTACGAATTGAACCAAATAAACTGCAGGGAAGTAAGTAATAAAGGTTTGAGCAAAAATCAATGTCATAAAAATAAAACCCAGGATAACTATAAAGAAAAGCCATGAAATGAAAAGTTGGATTTCCACAAAGATTAGTGATATTGACAAGCCTTTAGTTAGACTTACCAAGAAACAAAATGAGAAGACATACATCACGAATATTAGGAATGAAAGAGGAGACATCACTACTGATTCTCTAGATTCCATCAGGAATGTTGTTTGTCTCATTGTGTTTTCTCAAGGGGACGTGACTATGGAGGAATGCAAGGTTCTAGTTGCACTTAAAACTCAACACACCATTGCTATTTAGATTCTCAATGGTATCAGTACTTATCTCTGTGAAGTTTCCAGAAGATCCCTTGGAAATATAATACCAATCATTCAAATTTATCTGTTGCTAGCCAGTTTTTTTTGAAGTATAGTTGATATACAGTATATTGGTTTCAAGTATACAACACAGTGATTCATCAGTTACACCCATTATTAAATCCTCACCCCAACTAGTGCTGTTACTATCTGTCAACATAGCAAGATGTTAAAGAACCACTGACTATATTCTCCATGCTGCCCTTCCATCCCTATGACCAACTTATATTATGATTGAGATTTGTGCCTCTTTATCTCCCTCACACTCTCTGCCCATCCACCTCAACCCCTCCACCATGGTAACCACTAGTCGCTTCTCAGTGTCTATGAATCTACTGCTGTTTTCTTCATTTTATTTTGTTTTGTTTTTAGATTCCACATGTAAGTGAAAACATATGGTACTTGTCTTTCCCCACCTGTCTTATTTCACTGAGCATAATGCCCTCTAGATCCATCCATGTTGTCACAAGTGTCAGGATTTCTTTCTTTTTTTATGGCTAAATAATAGTCCATTGTGTATATGTAGCACATCTTCTTGATCCATTCATCTATTGATAGACACTTTAGTTCCTTGTCAATAATTTAATCTATTTTCAGAGGCCTCGTGTAGTCACATCAGATATATACATTAATAATATAGTAAATGCTCCATGGTTTCCATTCCTGTAGAATCTAGGATTTTTGACATTTCTGTGCTTATCTCAGAGCATAAAGGCATAATTCCTTGAATAGTTATTTCCTTTTCAGGAATGAAGATATTGGCCAAAATGAGGTAGGTGATCGAGAGAATGTCCCTGGTGCCTCAGCATATGTCCTGTTGAGTAAGAGCATTAGAGGAGAATGAGAAACAGCCCCCAGATGCAGTTTATGACAGGCTAGAAAACTATGCACTCCTTACCTGTGTAGTTATTTTTCTCAAATTACTGCACACCATGATTGAGATTGGCTTTTTTTGTTTTTTTAATTAAAATATAGTTGATACACAATATTAAATTGGTTTCAGATGTACAACATAGTGATTTGACAATTATATACATTACTAAATGCTCACCATAAGTACAGTTAACATCTGTCAACATACAAAGAAATTATAATATTATTAGCTATATTCCCTATGCTGTATTTCAATTCCCATGACTAATTTATCTTATAATTTGAAGTTGGTACCTCTTTATCCACTTCACCTATTTCACCCAGCCCCTAGCCCCCACACCTATAGCCAGATGCTCTCTGTGTCTGTTGGACCTCAGAGGGAAGGGAGAGCTATGCATGTTTGAAGGTTGTATACATGACACACAATGGAATTAGTAACACCCACTCTTCCCAGTCTGTATAGCACAAAACACCCCTGATTCATGATATTTTCTTGTTAAATTAAATTTTTTCACGTGTTTCTGTATATTTTATATGTAATATAGATGTGTTTATATTTCTATCTGCATATTTTTTTCTTAAAATGTTCTTTTTCTTTTTTTTTTCTTCCTGTCAGGTGTTTATAGAGCCTAGAAAGGCTCTATGCCTTTGCCTTATCTCTTGGATGTTGGCTCCATAGAATGAGCTCACAACTTCTCTGTCAGTGGTTTTCCATCTCTACCTGCGGTCTTTTGGACACCCTTTTAGGTATGACTGTATGAGCATGTTTATATGAAAAAGGCCTAGAATGAATAGGAGTTGATAGATCTTGCTCTTCTTAAGCTTTATGTCATTTGGTTGTAGCTAAATAGCATTAAAAATCCAACCAAGAGCCAGATGAGATTGGGCACAGAAATTGGGAGTTACAGCTGTGGCTAATAACAGGTCTTCCTAAATGGTGGTACTTCCTCAACAATCCTATCCTAAAACTAAATTTACCTCTATCAGACCATTTACAAAGTTACTTTCAGTTCTTTATTTGTATAATTGGGCTTTTAATTTCTTATGTTCTGATGTTTCTGAGTGATTTTTGTGACACAAGCACCTTATGGATTGCCAGACATGGGATAGGTTCTCCACAAATTTTTATCACGAGTAGATACATGAGTAGATTATTTTGAGTAATTTTGTAAATAACCCTGTCAACTAAGCACCAAAAAAATGATGTAAAAAGAGAGATATAACTTTCAGTAGTATTCAGGCAATCCAGTTGGTTTTGGAAATGTGCAAGAGGGAAGGCACTAATGCAATGTGCTGAGAGTGAAATGGGTAGTGTCATGGAGCAGCTGACCATAGTTTCAGAGCTGTATAACAGAATAAGAAGCAGGTTCCAAGAGAAATTAATATGAAAGAGTATAAAATTATCTTCCCAGCTTCCAGCTGAATTGCCTTTTTCACTGGAAGTGGTATTTCTCATTTGTTTTTCCCTCAGAAGATGACTTCTTGGGAACTCTTTGAAGCAAATTATACCAATAAATCACTGAAACAAGACTTTTCAAACAAAAAGCCTGTTACCCAAGGGACATCTTCTGAAGGTAAGGTTTTTGTCAGAATAGTCCTTGCTTTCAAATATCTGGATAGAAAATTGGATGTTAATTTTCTGAAGATTGATTATTTTTTTTTGCAATCTAATTGACTCCAAGGGCCGTATTGCATGAGTTAAGTGTTAGTTTTCCTTATATACCTTCATAGCTTTTCTCACTTTAACTAGTACATTTACTGTTAATGTGAAAGATTTCCTTAACTTTTATTATCTAATAAACTGAGCTCCTTCTTGGCTGGATCCATTATGTTACCAGAGAATTGTGTGCCTGAGATATAGTAGTACTCAATAACTATTAGACTGGAGGGCAGTCAAGTAGTTTTGTCTGAAATAATTCATCAAATGAATGAGTGATCTAGAACTTAAAGGAGCCGAATACAGAAGTGAAGAGACAGATTAAGATCTGAGCTAGTAGGAGATGTCTATAACTTTTTAGCCAGTGAAGGAGAAAGTGCAGCACCAATGTTTGGCATCTTTGATTTTAGAAAGTTTGAAAGTTATTTTTCTGGCCACAGCATGGCCTCAGGTGCTGAAAATGTGGCTTTCTCTGTAAACTCCGGGTAGATGGTTCAAGAACATATAGATTAGGAGTGCACGAGGATTTCATTTCCCCTGACAGCCTCCTTAAAAAACGCGTTCTTCACCATTGCCAATTTTCCCCACTGTGTCCTCACAGGTGATGACTGCAAAGGCGAGGTGGATTTGATGCTGTGGTGCCATTCCTTCTACCACAAGCTTCACCCAAACAATGATACAGTCTTCCTTATGCATGGAGACTCCTCTCTGTCCTGTGTTGCAGTGGACACCTCCTGCAGATAAGAAATGCTTAACTGAGAAATGCTCATGTCGGGATATCATCGATGAGACTTTAATTTGGGCCTGGTGACTGTTTCCCTTGCTGCCACTTGACTCAATCCCAGGAGCCTCAGTAGAGGAAATATTATTGCACAAGAAACTCAAAATGATGGAATTGCTTAGTGATCCCATAACTATACATTTATAATTTTCATTTGCCATGTGGTAAATTTTAAAAATAGGGTATATTAAAAAGAAACTGCATAAATTTTTTCAAAATTCAAAGCATATCTAAATATCTAATATATAATTAAGTACTTTCCTCATTCGCAGTCTGTCCCTCAGTTTTCTTCTGTTAAGGGAGTTGTGTGCATTTTTTAAGTGGATAGATATGCACACACACACACATACACGTACATAAAAGCTATTTTGGGGGGTTCTGGAAGTGGGGCCCTATTGTACACATTTTTCTGAAAATTGCCTTTCCTTTAACAGTTTTTTCAATGCCATTTTTCTATTTCAATAATACACTTCTGTGTCATTTTGTTGAATGACTGCATGACCATTTTGTAGATCAAATATTGTTTTAAGCATTTCTCATTCATAGATATTTATGTTAGCACCAAATTTCTGTGCAGTGAGCCGCCCTTTATATCAATAATTTTGCATTTGTCTATTATGCCATAATAAATTACTTAGCAGTTAAATACTGGGAATAAGGATATGCACATTTCAAATTTTGAAAATTATTACAAGATTTCCTTAAAAATGTGGTAAGAACTTTTCCCTCATATGGCAATGAATGAGATCGCCAGCTTTCCCACACCTCACAGATAATGGATTTTATAAATACTTAAAATCTTTGCCAGTGTGATAGCCCAAACTATTGTCTTATATTGTATTTCTTTTGTTTTTGAGTTCAGTCATTTTTTCATATGTTTACTAGCCATCTGTATTTTTTAATTTCCTCTTTATGTCCAATTTTGAGGGTGGAGGGAGGTCTTAGACTCTTCATGATTTTGAAGAGCTCATTTATTATTGGGGGAATAAGCTTTGGATTGTCAAGTATTACAGATATTTTTTACACAGTTTTAAACATCATTTTTGTTATAAGAATGTGTATGATTGTTATATGTCCAAGTTAACCATGTTTGCTTCTATGGCTTCTGAGTTTCATGTCATTTTGGAAAGATATTTATATTGATTCCATAAAACCCTTCACCTATGTTAACTTATAATTCTTTTGTGTTTTTTTAATTCAAATTATTTAATCATGAGAAATTTTTTTATTTGAAATCTTAAAGTTGCCAAGTTATTTGCCATTAGTTGCGATTATTTGCCAATAATTGCCCATTTATCTGTAATGCCACATCTTTGCACATATGCTGTATTCTCATCTGTGACTGGCTCCATTTTTGTTCTGTGGATCTGTGTCTCTTCTTCTGCCTCCTGTCTCATGTGTCTTCCCATTGGTGGAAATTACAGTTTT